>OZ020251.1:17863706-18031385 GCA_963971285.1 Astropecten irregularis | reverse complement strand
CCCGTATAGTAGGACTGTTTTAACTGTCGACACAAAGAGTCTGGGTTTGAGTTCGTCCCTCATGTTTGAATCCCATATCTTCCTCAGCCACCCAAACCTTGGCTTTCTGCACTTGGATGTCCCTCTTCGAGTCATGAATCCACAACCCAGGGTATTTGAAGTCGTGGACCTCTTCAATCGTCCCACCAGCTGATGTCAGCAGCTATCCCGGATGTGGGATGCTTTCTACAACAACTGGGTCTTTGCCTTATTCGTGCGGAGCCCCACCCGGGCGGATACCACCTCCACCTCTCAAATAACGATCTTGATAACGATCAGGAATACTGATCCGTTCCAGTCTTCTGGATAGAGAGATATCGTGGACATTGTGCTACCCATAACCAATTACCAGTTAGCTCCCTTTACCATTGGTAACATTACGTCATTATTTCTCATAGATCGCGTGGCATGGTTGCAAGGCACATAATAAGACTCATAAATGTATAAATCATTATTTAATATGCATTTAATTCATTGACACATATCGGTGAAACATATATACAAAAGATAATCGTTGAGTGCGGGGCCAGCTGCACTTACGGAAACAGACCATTTTGTAATTACTAAATCCTATATCATGGTTTAAGGCAAAATGTATGCGCACGTGGTTTCAACCAGTCATGCTAAAGCACATTACGTAGTCTTTGATTTAAACCCGCACGAATATTGGTTCACATCTCTTGCGAATTACAAGACGAAGATAATTTGACGTTATAAATCTGAAATAGTTTAAAATCCGTTATTGTTCGTAGCAAAATCTGTTGAGACTTTAACCTAAATTTGCAACGAACATTCGCAGTAATTTGAACTGCCTATTCTCTATACTAAAGGAGCCGAGTTGTTAACGGGCAATGTGAGACTTTATAGTTAAGAAATGAAAAAAAAAAACTGAACGTGACAGTCTGTGTTAAAATTCTGATCAAACACGATTTATATCGTCAAATTATTTGGTGTACTGACGGCAAAATATTCTTGCATAGGTACTCTCATTGCTGCGAATATTTCATTCGTAAATGCTCAGTTTGTCTGCTTCTCTACCCACTGTGATACATGTCATTGATCACATATCGTATTAATCGTTCTCTGTATTAGCAGAATAATTGCTGTGAGTTCTTCTTGTCATTCATAATGTGCATAGACCCGGGCCTAATTTCATGGAATCCGTTACCGTTAACAAACATTATTTGCTTACGGTCTCAGATGATTTTGTTTGCTTACGGTTAGCGTATTTAACGGCAGTGTTTTCTTGTTGGTTACAGTAAGCATGACATTTCTGCAAAATGCATATGACAGCACGATAGCAGAAAATAATCAGAGTTGGCATAGAAATTCTTCGCTTACCGAAAAGTCTTGCTTACGGATTCCATTAAATAGATTTTCACGCTCGTGAGCTCAGAAATGTCGTAACGGATTCCTTGAAATTTGGTCCCGATATACAAATGAACATGCCTACCTGTGAGTGCTGAGAGCTTCAAGGCAGCTTGACTACAGTTCCGTCCGGTTTGGCAGATGAATTGAACATGTAGCGCCTGCTTCCTCGCTTGCTTGTATAACCAGACAGCGCCGCGTCCATAAAACGATTACGTCACAACTAGCCAATCAGGGAGTACTGCATAACATCACCTGAGCGCGAAGAGTTTTGATAGGTTACAAGTCATGCAGTGGGCGGAGCTTATTGACAGAGATGCTCATGGTTTCCCTTTACGTTTTTGCCGGGATCAGAGGAGTAATTGCTACGGAGACATATACAGTAAACAGAGATAGATGCAGCACGTATTGCCTAAACGCGTGATGCTATACGCAGACAATTTTGGAGCACGGGATGCAATGGCCAAGTTAAAACATTTGAAACAATATTATGATTAAATCATTACCAGTGATTGTAATTGTCCCGGCACTGATACTTGTGCCTAGTATTAAGTTGACCAATATTATTATACAGAAGATATATATTCAAAATGGAAGAGCTTCATGCTGTGAGACAGCGTGTAGCACATGTAGTGGCACGGGCCAATCGTCCCGTACTACACACTGCTGCACTGTCCAATCACGGCACAGCACCACGTACCCTGGATCCTCTAGTACCGGATATAAGGAGCACGGACGTGACTACTGCCATCGTCTGAAGGAGTTTTGTAGTTTGCACACAAAACGTCGCGATCTCTACCTTCAACCCATCGTGTGACAATGAGTACATTTCATTTATTTAGTACAGTATCCATTAAAACACATCTGTTTAGATAATATTTGGCAAATAGTAAAGAAAGGATAAATATTGTCTTTGATTACGTCTTAGTCATTATTAAAACATTTCCATTTACATTCTTGTAACGAACTACATACATATCAATATTATTCAGAATACTCTCTGTCAATTTGACACTTTCTGATATATGATTTTCATCAATTAACCCCCAAAAGGTGATAAGTGGTATTTATCAATTGATTCTATGGTTTGTTTGGTAATAATTATAAGAACGTTGTAGTCCATTACCCGGTTAGATGTTTTTATTTAAGCTGGACTCGTAGGATTTGGCTCAGTCCAAGAGAAGTAAAAACCTTTATCTTGATAGGCCTATACGTGTTCATTTCAAATCACTTTTAGGTTTTGGCCCATTCCAAGAGAAGTAAAAACATTTATTTTGAAAGACTTATACGTTCATTTCAAATCACGTATAGGCTTTGGCTCAGTCCAAGAGAAGTTTATTGAGAAGATAATATACTATAATTTGCGTCAGATATTATTATTTTAAACTTTCTTTGAGGTTTGTCCTTCACTCCATGAAGTGTTCAGGTTTCAGGCAATTATTATTCACGTTTTATTAAAAGCAGTGGCCGAAATGCAACCTGTGTAGTGCAATTTATACAGGCACCAATGGGCATTAATGGAGCAGAGACGCAAAGAACTGCCAGCTGCGAGCTGCGCACAATCAATGGATTAATCATGATTTCCAATTCGCTCCTTAGAATGATTTCCTCGAATTTTCAATTCGTTGATGACGAACACAAACTGTTGTTGAACACAAACTCTCACACATTCAGGCTGTCTGCTGTTTCACAATGGATGAAACATCTTCGTGAACCAGTAAAGTGTATATGCAAACATTAAGAACCCAAACTATTAATTAAGTTATCAATAACATATCCACGTTGAAATTAAAGCCATACACAATTATACAGAAAAACCGCGTAAAACGATTTACATAAATTACACTTGAGACACAAGGAACCTGAAAAATAAAATGTGACATCGGAGTCAAACGTCAGACTGAGCAGCTGGCTTTACCTTTAATCATTCCATATCATCCATTGAATCATACAGACCAATATAAACATCGATTACTCATAAGCATATCATGACTATCCATGTAATAATCACCTCAATCGTAATTCTATCAACCAAAATCCAAATCAGAGCGGCCTTACCACGAGCAGTGTTACCTTTGCTTTTTGTATATTATTTTGTTATTTATGTTTGCTATACTTATTAGAAATAATAACCAAAATCTTTCAAATAATTATCCAAAGGCTATACGTAACTATTGATTGATTTCATTGTTTGTACGTTTTGTTTATTTCCTGAAAAAAAACTCAATGTGGAATGTTGAGGAGATTTGAGTTTAATTTATACCGCGTAATTTTTCAAGCAGAGGCAACGCTGACTCCGACACTTCCATAGTCTGATTATAAATTATCTCTATCATATAACAGTGATATAGTTAAGCAAATTCAAAGACAAAATGAAAGTGCACTAAGTATAAGGACTAACTATAAAGTAGGCTGCATGAACTTCCAAATCCCCTACAACATCACTTAAAATATTTTTGTTAATTAAACAAATCATTCAACCAAGCAACCAACCGAATATCCGACCAACCAACAGAGCGACGGACCAACCAAAATGTCCCATCCACAAACAAACAGACCCAAGCACCGACTGACAGATTGACCCATCAAATACAGACCGACTAAATGACCAACTCACTGACCAACCAACACATCAAACCAAACGCCCACCCGCCCAATCCACCAAACGTAGATTCAGTATTACCTTCTTTTAGATTCAGCATTGCTAAAGCACATAAAGCTTAATGAATGAAGGTTGTAGGCTCTGGCGTGTGAGAATAATAATCTAAGTGTAAATTATAGACACGTTTGACGTCAAGCGTAATGAGTAAATAATTAATCATGATAATAATTATTCCTTTGAATTCCACAAGAGGACTACAATCTCATAGACTTATGCACGCAAATAAACAATTGTTTGTTGTTTCAGCAATTCTGTACACAAAATCCTATAGGCCGGCCATTCGGGAAAGGGTCTGTTACTGCAATACAATACACAATCAATATATTAAATGTAAGAGAATGGAAAAAGTTTTCGTTCACCTAAAAATTGTTTCATCATGAGCTTGTACTTTTATTCAAAAGAGAATAGACATCAATGTGAATTTTATAGTTTTTATGATCACCTTATAATTATTTCCATTTCCTATAATGATTGCAAAATCTTTTGAAACCGAGATTTAAATGAAGTGAAATAAATCAATGCAATTCACTTCACAAAAATAGCTACTTCAACGATAATGCAATGCACATAGCTAAATGGAGATACTAAATCTAGTGCAATTTTATTCAAAACATACCCTATAAATTTAAATTAAGTGAAAGAAAAATAATTATCAACTTTAAAATTTGTATCGTGGCTGGTTTGTTGCGTGTTTATCTCAGTCGCATGCAAGATGGTCGCCGTAACCAAAATTAGACGCGCAATCCTCCCACGCAGCGTTTATAGTTGATGCTAAACCCCGAACGACTAGTTCCTGAAGAACGATGGCGACGTCGCATCAGGATTGAACTTTGACATGGTCACTGAACTCAGTTTGTAACTAATGAATATGCATCAATATTCATGTCAAGTCATTTTGAATGTATCTTTGATGTGTTGCTGTACGGACATAAGTGCGTGGTTTCCAATAAATCAATTACGAAATATACATCATTTCATCTTTTCACACAGTAGTTACGAGAACTAATCAAATAACCTTGCATATCAATAGTTTTCGTTTCCATGTAGCCTAGCTCATTATTGCAACATATCCAAAACAATGGGCTCGTATTGCGTGTTTGTATTCCAATATCGCGTGGTGACGATAAACTTCCCAACAACACGACAGCGCCCAGAGACCACCCCCGTCAGACGACTATCATCGCGCGACTTTAAACCAGCTTTTACACGTATGGGCAAACCGATAATGCATAGGAAGTTATTAAACTTACGCCATTGAAATTACTGTGATAATAACGGATACAATAATGCGTTTAAATTAAAGTAAGTTCACAATAATAACAATTAAAAAACCATACAAGCAGAAACCGAGTGAAAAGTTTGGAATACATTACAAAAGAGAAACACTTTCAGATTTTTAAAAATGTTTTTAGAGCTTATTATTTGAGGACAAATAATCCACTATACTCACTATGATTATATAATAACGAATGTCTCAGCATTTTTTCGCGTCTGATATATAATTTGCAATTATTTGTTCCTTCATGTCTCTTGCGATTTACTCCTTACGAGTGATGTAACATCCAAGCAGCTCCAGTCGCATGGAAACCCAGCCCTCCCACTCAACCGGCTCAACACGCACAACAACCGCTAGGATGCTCTGATTAAACATATTGGTGATAGGAGTGGTAGAATCATCGGCGTTACCATCAAACACCTGAAGATAAAGCAATGATCACAAAACTGATTTACTATAAGGTATATTGCAATATGTAGATACCTTCTCCTCAGTCATTTTAACTGCAGGTATTTATAATAGATTGAGTATTGTTTGTTTATTTGGTTGTTAGTTATTGTATGTTGGTTGTTTGTCCATGATGCCTCTAATTGGCAGATATCTGCTGTTGGTTATCCAATAAAATAAATAAATAAATAAATAAATAGATAGTATATCAGTACAAGAACCTTAGACAATGTGCACATACAAATAATGTAGGTTCATTCAAATTGCACAAATTATAGTATTTGTTACAATAGGAATGGACGGTTGGGTTTGCCAGGTCGAGAGACGTAATTTACTAATGTTGACGTAGAGAACTTATAGCAGTCTGATTTGATGACAGAACAGATGTATATGTATACCTTGATGTTACAGCTGCCATCAGTCACGTGTTCAATGGCGGAGCTGTGATTCTTCTTGAACGCTACATTGTACTTCGTCACGAAAAAATGAATAGCGAAGGGATCACCTTGTGTGATAACACCAGACACCAATGTAGGTTCAACCAGGTCCACCTGGATCCAAGATCCTTCGGAGCTGTAGGTACAATGATCAAAAGGTTCAATACGAGTATCAGGCAACAAACACAGAATCAGGCAAGTCGTATTTGCCCACGCGGGCAGCTGTCCTATCCACGCAGACGGTGGCTGAGATAACAAGAAGGTGAATGAAACTTAATCTATAACTAATCTCATTAATTCATGTCATACTTTCACAGTCACTGTTTAATCCCACAATTAAGCAACCATTCAATATCCACATCTATTTCACGTACAGTTATTTTCTCTTATGACGGCCACATTGTGGTCTTTTACCTTCCATGTCGCTGCCGCTGTTATTTCAGGACACGCCACAAATGATAACTCCGAAGCCTCTTATTATATTTCGGCCATCACTGCGGCTGTCAGCGCGCCGCGACTATTTCTTTCAGGACCGTTCTTTATTACCTCCCGGCCAACATTGAGTATCTCTTGGCAGTGCTTATTAGGTGGAATCCCATGTAATACGTTGCATTATTTTTTTAAGTATATCAATGTATTTACAGAACGGCATTAAACAAAATGCCATTGGTTCTGCAAATGTACTGAAATCAATGTGTTTTCTGCAACGATATGGATAGGCCCAAGTCAGACTTTCGTGATTGTTATCCCTTAATAGGTCGTCTCATCATAGGGCGCCGTCATTTGCCAGTAATGTGCCATTCAACTCTTTTTTTTTTATCTGAACGTGATTTTGCGTGCAAGCTGCGCATTGGTAGTACACAAAGCATGGACGAGGCCCAACTTGGGCCAAGTCTATGAAATGGATTGAAATGACCCTGATGCTATCAAATTGGGTTACATTTAACCGACACAAATGATATATCGATATACTCTCTGCCCGACAATAACAGACTTTCACGCAAACAGAATTCGGTGCAGACGGTAGGACCTTGATTGTTTTCTCCTTCGAATGTACCACAACTGAAAATAACTTGAAATCAAACACAGATCTACGAATGAATTAATCCACACTTAATATCCATGCGACATCAGATGAAAATTGAGGAAGACAAATCGCGTGCATCACTTAAACGATTGTCCTGATAAAATGCACTACAGCAAACAGGTCCATGTAATATACTGGCTGCACACATGGTCGTGATATTCAAAGCCAATTCAAAAGCACAATCATACAATCAATATAAAGATACAATACTTTGTGAATGAGTTCATCAGATAAGGATAATTAAAAGCAAAATCCATGGTTCAGTCACAATTGCAATCTTCTTCATTATTTTAGTCTTTTATATTCGGTACCCACCTAAATGGTGACCAGCAGCTGTCCGGGTTATTCAGACGACCATGTGATGCACCAGATTCTGTATGAAAACCACTCGATGCAGTCATACGCTCGTCGGGGATCGTGCCTTTTTCAAGGCCCAAAGGCTGCGGATCCAAACACTCAACTAGTGACGCTACGTTGATTATTAAAAAAAAAACCGGAAAGTGCAATTAATTTTCTTGTATTACACATTCAGTGCATACAAGTTGACAAACAAAAATTCGGCCCCGCCTCTAAAATTCAAATAAATGAATACAAATAAAACCCATCACAAACGTTCGAAACATTATTACAGTTGGGGGAGTCGGGAAGCCAGACAGCAACTGTCATCCTGGTAACCACGCCCCCCCCCCCCTCCCCCTGATATTTTCTTTCTGTCACAGTTTAGTCCGTCACATTGAACTGGGCTCATTAATGGAATTTTCGTAATGGATAAGACGGGATGGTATTCAGATACTGCTTGTTTTATTTGGTATTCGCATGCAAGTATAATCCAACTAACCAAAACCACTTTAAAGTCTCTTAACAGCATAACATCTGCATAATTCCCGTCTTTTATATCATAGTCCGGAAAAGCCTTAAGTTCTGTTTTCAACAGACATAACCTCTAGTTAGATTTTCTGAGAATTCGGAAAAAAAGTATTTCACTTGTGCCGTTTAAACTTAACCCCCATAGATTTTGTACACGTTTTTATTCTCCACCCAACTTTGGTCACGTTTAAACAGTCGATCTTAGCCAAACTTGGTCCAAACAAAGTCCCTATAGTGTCAAAGTGTGCAAAAAAATGTCGTCAACATGACGACAACATGGGTCACGTAACAGTGCTATAAATGGACAAATTTCACTTGCCAATTATGAACAAACCCTGGGTTCCATTGAGTGGAAACTTGGTATGTGTCTAAGTCGGGCAGTCTTATATTGAACAATTGCAAGGACGTCATCATGACGTCATCCTCGAAAATAGGAAAATACTGTGACGTCATCAAAACGTCATCAACATGGGATTTTGGAAACACAACAGCCGATAGGCTGATCGTCATGAAGACAATGGCCGATCGTCATGAAAGTTAGTGGGTATTAAACAAGTGTGTCAGGCATGCTAAATATGAATGGAAGACACGACAGCATCTTGGTTACAGTTATTATGAATTCACACAGGATTCACATTTTACTGCATGCGCGCATCTTCATTACAGAGACAAGGCTTGCAGATAGGCAAAATTCTGTTCGCCAGCTCATGAATTTTGTGTATACACTCGAAATAGTTCAATTCAAAGCACTTTAGGGCCGGTTAAACAACTGAAAAATGAATGTCCAAACTCTGGAGACCGAGTTGTTTAATTTCTTTTCTACAAGAATTCCAATGTAAGGCTCAGGAAATGCTCCTATAAAGAAAGATTTCGAGGGTTTACAAAAAAGTATTAGCTCCTCGGACTGATTTGGACCCATTCACTGGTCTGCACTAGTATACTTCTTTTTAATTTTAGCCATATACAATGCACACACGTCTTTTTATATCATTTTCAAACATAACATCCTAACCAGAATGTTATCGATTTACGTATGTTGCAGAGTATGTCATTTTTTTTTTTTATATCAATATTTGCGAAAAGTAATTGTTTAGAAGGATTGCAATGCTCCCGGTATTGTACATGTGTTTCTCTACTTAAGTGATAATTTCACCTTTTTTAATTCACATTAAATCAATGAAAGAGTGTTTCCTGCACTACAGATTATTTCATTCATGCCCTCATAATAAGTATGTGTCATTCAGTGAAATTATTGCTTTCAAGTCAACTCGTATAAACCTTCGCCAGTACCTTTGCCAACTAAAACTCGTACATTTGCCAACTCGTACCTTTGCCAACTCGTACCTTTGCCAACTCGTACCTTCGCCAACTCTTACTTTGAGTTAAGACAACTCTTATCTTGGGAAGTCCCAATTATGTCCATTTTTTTCAGTTGTGGGTTTAGAATGATGTTGAAACAACATAAAAAGTGTCTGTGTTCAAGACACATTTGTTTTGTAAATATCATTTCCCAATTTTGTTTTCACTTGGTTGTACGATGTCGTCCACGGTTTTGAAGAAGGGAACTCAACAAGTACGTATCCGTCCGTAGTGCAGAAGGAGTCAACAAAAAAGTTCTGAATTCTGCTCTTAACAATTTCTTAATTATTTAATATAACTTTAAAAAGCTTTCGCATTGTTTATTATTTCTTGGGTCGGGTAAATTTTATTTTTCATAATTCTTTTGTAAATGGAGATTTGTTGAGTTACCTTTAAAAACTCGCTATTTGTTGTTTCATTATAAGACATCTCTTTTTATTGGGGTAACCTATAATTATTTGAATCAATTTCATTTTTGAAATCATTTTAAATGGTGATTTTGGATAAAATGTAAAGAAACATTTTGCAAAACTCAATCCTTATATCAAATTCCTTGGATTGACTTTATTATTATTATTATTATTTATTCGGCCATCATCAAGACAAATACAAAGAATACACTACAATGAACAGGAACAAGTTAACATAAGTGCCCATGGGCGTGACAGGGAACAGAACGAAGACTAAACTAAAGCATGATAGGCTGGCCAGGGTAAGCAAACGTGTACTTAAACACTGTGGCCCTAAGGCCTGCCAACCCAGACTTAAAATGCTAACACTTACAATAACAGAGAATAAGAATTTAAAATAAAAGATAAATAATTTATAAATAATTAATAAATGATAATTGAAATAAAATTAAATATAGTTAAAAACAATTAAATTAAATAAAATTAAATAAAATGAGACAAATAAAATGAAATGAAATTAAAAAAAAAAATAAAATTAGTTAAAATAAATTTAAAAGATAAGTTAAAATAAATTAAATGAAAAATATAAGAAATTAAAATTGTATAAAAATAATTATAAAAAAATGAGTTAAGAAAATTAAAAATAAGATAATAATGCTGTAAAAAAATTAAGTGGCATACCGAAGGAATTTACATTTCATTAAAATGGGAAGTCACATTTCTGATAAAACATTTAAAAGAATCCAAGATTACATAGTCTTTAACATGATTCGGCAGAGTACTCCAGATGCGAGGGAACAAGTGAATAGGTGTCATTTTTAAGGCAAGAGTTCTGGCATAAATGTGATGAAAAGTGAGTATATCAAGGTGCCTGTTATTTACATGAATATTATCTTTAACAGAGTTACAATCAATTAAGCCAAAAAGGCATTTCATAATAAAAGTTACAGTTATCCTAAGTATCCTAGATTCCAAGGATGACCAGCCTAGAGTGTGTAGTCTGTCCTTATACTCCATGGCCCCTCGGCGTTGCTTGAGGCACATTCGACTGGCCCTTCTCTGGATTTTCTCTATTTTAGCGGTCAGAGCAGAGGTATAAGGGGTCCATGCAGGCAAGCCATATTCAATGACAGGCAAAACAAGTGATTTATATAGAGATGCTAAGGCTGTTGCTGATGTTCCACCTGCTACTTGCCATATAAACCCTAGTGTCCTATTTGCTTTGGAGATTACAGCGTCAACATGGTCATTCCAAGTCAAACTGTCATTGATGATTATTCCGAGGTATTTGTATTTGGTTGTAGTACTAATAGGGGATCCATAAAGTTCATACTCTGGAACTGAAGCTAGCTTCTTGGAACGAGACATGTGCAGGACCTTGGTTTTCGTGGTGTTAAGCTTCATTCCATTAGACGTGCTCCATCTTCCTATTCCAGCTAAATTAGGTTGAAGAGCTTGTTCATCATCAGGAGAGTGAATGGGTCGGTAAATAAGAGTGTCGTCAGCAAAGAGCAAGGAATTAATGGATAAATTGTTTGAAATGTCATTTATAAATAAGTTGAAGAGGACAAGGCCGAGCACACTACCCTGTGGGACTCCAGATGTCACAGGTGCCCAGTCTGAGAAGCAACCTCTGTACATCACGCGTTGCTTCCTGTCAGTTAGGAATGCCTTCAGCCATGTCCAAGTTTGACCACGTATGTTGTAAAGAGAAGCCAGTTTATCGAGCAGGACGTGATGTGGCATAACGTCAAAAGCCTTGCTGAAGTCCAAGAAGACGATGTCAATGCGAGGTGGGCGTGGTCTATCAAGGATGGTTGCCCATTCATGAATGGCGTTGGTCAGTTGAGTCACACAGGATTTACGTGGGGTAAAACCATGCTGCTTAGGGTTACCAAGGCAAAGGGAAGACACATGATCATTGATGTTGTTGACCACTGCCCTTTCCAGAACTTTGCAGATGACCGACGTTAAAGCAACAGGGCGATAGTTACTGATAGTCGTACGCTTTCCAGACTTGAAAACTGGTGTGATTTGGGAGAGCTTCCAGTCAGTTGGGAGTACACCACGTGCAAGGGATGAATTCATTACTCGCAACAGTGGAGGAGCGAGTGAAGATGCTGCGGCCCGAAGTAAAATGGGCGAGATACCATCGAGACCTGGTGCTTTGTGTTGGGATAAAGATTTGAGAGTTTTCTGAAGCCATTCAAGTCGAATTATTACTGGAGAAATTTCGGGAATATGAAGTGAGCACGGCGGTGGACTCTCAGGAGATGGTGTTAAAGGGGAGTGGATGGAGGTGAAGTGGTCATTGAAAGCTTGGTAGATGTCAGCTGGTTTGTGAGGGACTTTATGTGGTGTCTCAAAGGCTGCTGGGCACTTGGATTTTTTCTGGTCACGCACAAAACACCAGAAACTGCGTCTGTTATCTGCGATTGTGAAAAGTTTACCGACATACTTCCAGTAATTAGATTTGGAAATGTTTTTGACCCTATTCCGAATCTCTTTGTAGTCTTGCTAGTCATTTCTAGAGCCTGAACGCTTGGCCCTTGAAAACATTTTGTGCTTTAGGTGTATGAGTTTCTTGAGTTCATCTGAGATCCAAGGAGAAGACCTCCGGCGGAATTTTTTCCTGGGAATGCAGTCACGAGTTACTGCATCTAAGATGTCCATGAATCCTTCCCACGAAGTCTCAGTGTCACTGTCATCAAGGAAAGCTGACCAAGGGGCGAAATGTAGGAGATTCTCCATATGCTGGTGGTCGGTCTTCTTGTACTGGAGGAAAGAACGCACAAGACTAGGTTGTGTGGGAGCTTTGGCACCTGATATTGTGAAGTGCACAGCGTGGTGGTCACTGCTAACAGGGTTGGCAACAGTTACAACAGATTTAAACACCTCTTGCCGGTTCGTAAAGACGAGATCAATTGTAGAACCAGTGGATGAGGTATTAGTTGATGGCCGAGTCACTTCTTTGACAGTTTGCTCAAGACCAACAGAGTTAACAAGTTCTTTCAGGTGGAGGAGAGATGATGATTGTACATTCCAGTTTATGTTGAAGAAGGATTACCCCCTCATAATCAGGAAAATCCAGCTGAACTTTGTCACAAGCATCTTGTAGCTTATCGAAGAAAGATGTATCGGCATTAGGTGGTCTGTAAACAATCCCGCACAGCCACTTTGAATTCTTGAATGTTATGCAGATCCAGGTAAGTTCAATGTCATCAGGGCTGATTTCCAAATGGATGGGCAGTAGAGCATCATTGATGATAGCCATGATGCCACCGCCTCGAGTGTTTCGATCACGACGAATGATTGTGTAATCCGGGAGGCTTGATATAAAGACAGTGTCATCTGCAGCCAACCATGTTTCGGTAATGAACACAGCATCCATGGGATGAAGCTCCAGAAAAGCTTGGAGATCCTGCTGCTTACTGCAAATACTGCGGGCATTTAGAAGTAGGCAGGAGATTGTGTTTTCCTAGATTGAGTGCCAGAGGATGGAAGGTAGCTTGCAGTAGTTTGTAGGAGCATCATGGAATGAAGCATCATCACAGGTTGAGAAGGGTAAGCAGTAAGTAATAAACAGAGGGCAAAACCAATCAATGGAGCTATTGATGAGCACATTGTACTGAGCGATGGTCATATCTGAGATGCATTTTTGGTGCAAGTAATTAAGGCATAGTTCACACAGGAGAGAACGCTGGTTAGTCTTAACAGGTTTGGCACACTTGCCACAGGGATCCTTGATGGGACCAGGGTTGTATTCTACATCACCACTTAAACTCAACAAGCGACGGTACGAGTTTTCTTAACCGAAGCATCGATGAATAAAACATAAACGTGTTGAATTAATCTTTGACAACGTACGAGTTGACTTGGTGGAAAGGCACAAAATGCCTTAACGGAAATTACAAGTGAGCAAATGTACGTACGAGTTGGCATGACCTTGCATTTGCGAGTGTATGAGTTGACAAAAGTACGTGTTGGCGAAGGTACGAGTTGAACTCATTGTAACCAAATTGTTTCGTTCCCTGTCAATCTTTCCATGCCCTGGGAAACATGTTTTGTCTCATTTAAATCATTTTCGCATTCTCAAAAACATTTCGTATCTTAGTCAAAACTATTTTGAGTAATTCAAATGATTTCATATTCTCGAAATCATTACATGTTCTCGAAAGCATTCTGTGTCATCAACGTCATCACAACGTCATCATAATTATGTGACAATATAGTGCCTTCAATTAGGGACTATTGTGTAACCCTGCAACCGAATGGGTTTACAGCTTAGGTAAATTTTAACCATAGATCTTAACAAATCAAATTAACCGAGTTGATTTCAGATGTGAAATGTTTCATATCATACATGGAAAAACCTTATGTTCTGTCTTCAACAGACATAACCTCTAGTTGGCTTTTTCGCGGAAACGAAAAGCCTTTATTTTGTTATTATTATTTTTTTGTTTTTTTTGGGGGGGCTTTTCCGTGATAGCGGAAAAGCCGTTGTTTTTGATATGTTATTTATTCATTTATTTATTTTTTTTTTTGGGGGGGGGGGGGGGGGCTCTCCGTGATAGCGGAAAAGCCGTTCTTTTTTGTTCTGTTATTTTTGGCTTTTTCATATATTATTGTTGCATATTCACCTGTTCCACAGGGTGTCCCTGAAAAACCATTCACACAATCACAGGTGAAATTTGAACCATCCGTGGGATCTACTGTACATCTAAGATATGTGTTTTTCACTTGCATGCATTTGTCAAATTGTCTTCTAGCCTTTGAGAAAGATGCGGCAAGAATCGAAAGGTCATGCCATCATAACCTTTTCTATGTATTTGCTAGATTTCAAAATGATAGAGATTAGAGATACCATACGTTAAACGTGCGCCACCCTGGATGAATCATCTCTCCGATTTAAGTGCCAAATAGAGCCAATCTAAGACCCAATAGGTGTCAAATTGCCGCACAATTGTTGTTCACAAAAACCCTATTGTGGATAACTTGCATAATTACCAAACAAATTGCCTGGAACACGGTAGACCTCAACACATTATAAGTAAAATATTTTTCCTTTTGGCTGATTTAAATTTTGGAATTGAATTTTCAATTCCAAAATTCCTATCAATCAAGTTGAGATGATTTCCTTCGAACAACCAAAACTATCTGATGAATAGTTTGGTCATTTTGTTATTGCTGCGTATTCACCCTTTTCACAATCTTAGTCGAAACTGTTTTTGAGTAATTTAAATGATTTCGTATTCTCAAAAAATCATTACATGTTCTCGAAAACCGAATGGGTTCACAGCTTAGGTCAATTTTAAACCATAGATATTAACCAATCAAACTAACTGAGGTGAATGTATATTCACATGTGAAATGTTTCATATCATACTCGGAAAAACTTGATGTTCTGTTTTCAACAGACATAACCTCTAGTTGGCTTTTTCGCGGAAACGAAAAGCCTTTATTTTTGTTATTCTTTTGGATTTTT
The DNA here is from genome assembly GCA_963971285.1 of Astropecten irregularis. Lineage (NCBI taxonomy): Eukaryota > Metazoa > Echinodermata > Asteroidea > Paxillosida > Astropectinidae > Astropecten > Astropecten irregularis. The sequence goes on along the minus strand of OZ020251.1, from coordinate 18,015,948 downwards.
TTTTCGTGATAGCGGAAAAGCCGTTGTTTTTGTTCTGTTATTTTTGGCGTTTTCATATATTATTGTTGCATATTCACCTGTTCCAGAGGTTGTCCCTGAAAAACCGTTCACACAATCACAGGTGAACTTAGAACCATCCGTGGGATCTACTGTACATGTTCCATCATTCAAACAAGGTTTGGTAGTACAGGCATCTGTGAAGAGAATCGGAAACAAAAAACTTTTAATGAGATCTTATTTTACTCTTTGGAATTTTCTCCTCTTTCTACGAATCCTGTCATCCATGTAAGATATGTGTTTTTCACTTGCATGCACTTGTCAAATTGTCTTCTAGCCTTTGAGAAATATGCGGCAAGAATCGAAAGGTCATGCCATCCTAACCTTTTTCGTGTATTTCAAAATGATAGAGATTAGAGATACTATACGTTAAACGTGCGCCACTCTGGATGAATCATCTCTCCGATTTTACTTTTTTTTTGCTTTTCCGATTTTTATCGGACAAGGTATTGTTTTTTTTTCAGATTTGTTTTTCTTCTTCTTTTACTTCTCCTCATATCCCTAAGGATTTGCATACAAATTGTTCTACGTTCTACTTTGGTATTTTTAAAAAGCACATAGTCCATATCCATAAGTCCACATAGCTTAGTTGTGTCCCGGTAAATTACGTCACCATGACGTTATCAGGTGTCAAATTACAAGCAATTTAAATTAAATGATCAAAATCCTTAAAAATCAACAAAAAAAATCAAATGTTTCAGATATTAAGTTGATTCTGTCACCAAATATCAATGTTAGGCGAATTTTTTTTCTTTGAGACACATTGCTTGACCTCTGTGACCTATACTTCTGGTCAAATAAGAAGTAGCTCCTTGTTTTAAAGTGGTAAGAGCTAATATCATGATTCTTTCACCAAATGTCAATGTTAGGGAAGGTCTTCCATTGTGACATTGTGCTTGACCTCTGTGACCACTACTTGCGATCAAACATGATAAAGCTCCTCATTCGAAAGTAGTAATAGCAAGGATCATGGCATATCTTTTTATTGGGGTAACCTATAATTTGTTGAATCAATTTGTGTAACCATTTTAAATGGTGATTTTGGATAAAATGAAAAGAAACATTTTGCCAAACTCAATCCTTATATCAAACTTCTTGGATTGACTTCGCGTGACGGTATGAGTTGTCTTAACCGAAGCATCGAGGAATAAAACATAAACGTGTTGAATTAATCTATGACAACGTACGAGTTGACTTGGTGGAAAGGCACAAAATGCCTTAACCGAAAGTACGAGTGGGCAAAGGTACGTACGAGTTGGCATGACCTTGCATTTGCGAGTGTACGAGTTATTGACAGTACGTGTTGGCGAAGGTACGAGTTGACCTCATTGTTACCAAATGGTTTCGTTCCCTGTCAATCTTTCCATGCCCTGGGAAACATGTTTTGTCATTGAATTAAATTTGTGTCGTTGAAATAATGTCGTGTTCTCAAAAACATTTCGTATTAAGGTCGAAACTATTTTGAGTAATTGAAATGATTTCGTATTCTCAAAATCATTACATGTTCTCGAAAGCATTCCGTGTCATCAACGTCATCACAACGTCATCATAGGCCTATGTGACCATACGGTGCCTTCAATTAGGGACAATTGTGTAACCCTGCAACCGAATGAGTTTAGAGCTTAGGTAAATTTTTAACAATAGATATTAACAAATCAAACTAACTGAGGTGAATGTATATTCAGATGTGAAATGTTTCATATCATACTTGGAAAAACCTTATGTTCAGTTTTCAACAGACATAACCTCTAGTTGGCTTTTTCACGGAAACGAAAAGCCTTTATTTTTGTTATTATTATTTTTTTTTGGGGGGGGGCTTTTCCGTGATTGCGGAACAGCCGTTGTTTGTCCATCTGTTATTTTTGTTGGGGCTTTTCCGTTATAGCGGAAAAGCTTTTGTTTTGGTTCCGTTATTTTAGTTTTTTTTCATATATTATTGTTGCATATTCACCTGTTCCACAGGTTGTCCCTGAAAAACCATTCACACAATCACAGGTGAAATTTGAACCATCCGTGTGATCTACTGTACATGTTCCATCATTAAAACAAGGTTTGGTAGTACAGGCATCTGTGAAGGGAATCAGAAACAAAAACATTGATGAGATCTTATTGGCTTTTCCGTGTTCAACGGAAAAGGTATTGTTTTTGTTCTGATTTTTTTTTGGCTTTTCCGATTTCAATCGGAAAAGGTATTGCTTTTGTTCTGATTTTTGGCTTTTCCGATTTCAATCGGCGGCACTTTGGTCACTTTTAAACTGCCGATTTTTACCAAACTTGGTCAGAAGGAAGTCCCTATAGGGTAGTTGTTTGCCGAAACTTTTCGTGATTGTGACGTCATCAGGTGTCACGTGACAAGCAATTTGAATTTAAAAATCAAAATCTTTAAAAATCAACAACAAATCAACGGTTCGAGATATTAAGTTGATTCTTTCACTAAAAGTGATTGTTAGGCAGGGTCTTCCTTCGTGACACATCACTTGACCTCTGTGACCTCTACTTCCGGTCAAACAGGAAGTAGCACCTCATTTAAAAGTGTTAAGAGCTATGATCATGATTCTTTCACCAATAGACAATGATAGGCAAGGTCTTTCAATTGTGACACATTGCTTGACCTCTGTGACCTCTACTTCCGGTCAAACAGGAAGTAGCTTCTCATTTAAAAGTGGTAAGAGCTCCCCTCATGATTCTTTCACCAATAGACAATGTTAGGCAAGGTCTTTCATTTGCGTTACATTGCTTGACCTCTGTGACCTCTACTTCCGGTCAAACAGGAAGTGGCTTTTCATTTAAAAGTGGTAAGAGCTATGATCATGATTCTTTCACCAATAGACAATGTTAGGCAGGGTCTTTCATTTGTGACACATTGCTTGACCTCTGTGACCTCTACTTCCGGTCAAACAGGAAGTAGCTCCTCATTTAAAAGTGGTAAGAGCTATGATCATGATTCTTTCACCAATAGTCAATGATAGGCGAGGTCGTTCAATTGTGACACATTGCTTGACCTCTGTGACCTCTACTTCCGGTCAAACAGGAAGTAGCTCCTCATTTAAAAGTGGTAAGAGCTATGATCATGATTCTTTCACCAATGGACAATGTTAGGCAAGGTCTTTCAATTTTGACACATTGCTTGACTTATGACCTCTACTTACGGTCTTACTTTCACCAAAAGTGAATGTTAAGCAAGCTAGGTTATTCTTTGTGACAACACTAATTGACAAATAATGTGTTCCATAAACCCTGCAACTAAATGTGTTAAACTTCAGTTTTCTACATTGAAATATGGATACTTTTAAAATAAGTGATCATTTGAGAAATATTTTATGTATTATATGCGGAAAAGCCATGTGTTCTGTTTTCAACAGACACAATCTCTAGTTTCTTCTTCTTCTTCTTCTTGTCGTTTGAGTTACCATAGACTTTTTGTCGGCGGCACTTTGGTCACTTTAAAACTTCCGATTTTTACCAAACTTGGTCAGAAGGAAGTCCCTATAGGGTAGTTGTTTGCCGAAACTTTTCGGGATTGTGACGTCATCAGGTGTCACGTGACAAGCAATTTGAATTTAAAAATCAAAATCTTTAAAAATCAACAAAAAATCAACGGTTTGAGATATTAAGTTGATTCTTTCACCAAAAGTGATTGTTAGGGTCTTCCTTTGTGACACATTACTTGACCTCTGTGACCTCTACTTCCGGTCAAACAGGAAGTAGCTCCTCATTTAAAAGTGGTAAGAGCTATGATCATGATTCTTTCACCAATAGACAATGTTAGGCAAGGTCTTTCAATTGTGACACATTGCTTGACCTCTGTGACCTCTACTTCCGGTCAAACAGGAAGTAGCTTCTCATTTAAAAGTGGTAAGAGCTCCCCTCATGATTCTTTCACCAATAGACAATGTTAGGCAAGGTCTTTCATTTGCGTTACATTGCTTGACCTCTGTGACCTCTACTTCCGGTCAAACAGGAAGTGGCTTTTCATTTAAAAGTGGTAAGAGCTATGATCATGATTCTTTCACCAATAGACAATGTTAGGCAGGGTCTTTCATTTGTGACACATTGCTTGACCTCTGTGACCTCTACTTCCGGTCAAACAGGAAGTAGCTCCTCATTTAAAAGTGGTAAGAGCTATGATCATGATTCTTTCACCAATAGTCAATGATAGGCGAGGTCTTTCAATTGTGACACATTGCTTGACCTCTGTGACCTCTACTTCCGGTCAAACAGGAAGTAGCTCCTCATTTAAAAGTGGTAAGAGCTATGATCATGATTCTTTCACCAATGGACAATGTTAGGCAAGGTCTTTCAATTTTGACACATTGCTTGACTTATGACCTCTACTTACGGTCTTACTTTCACCAAAAGTGAATGTTAAGCAAGCTAGGTTATTCTTTGTGACAACACTAATTGACAAGTAATGTGTTCCATAAACCCTGCAACTAAATGTGTTAAACTTCAGTTTTCTACATTGAAATATGGATACTTTTAAAATAAGTGATCATTTGAGAAATATTTTATGTATTATATGCGGAAAAGCCATGTGTTCTGTTTTCAACAGACACAATCTCTAGTTGGCTTTTCCGTGTTCAACGGAAAAGGTATTGCGTTTGTTCTGATTTTATTTTTTTTTCCGTTTTCTTTTTCTTGTCGTTTGAGTTACCATACACTTTTGTCGGCGGCACTTTGGTCATTTTAAAACAACCGATTTTAACCAAACTTGGTCAAAACAACGTTCCTATAGCGAAGTTGTGTCCCGAAACTTTTCGTCATCATGACGTCATCAGGTGTCACGTGACCAGAGATTTGAAATTAATAATCCACATTTTAAAAAATCAACAAAAAATCAACGGTTTGAGATATTAAGTTGATTCTTTCACCAAAAGTGATTGTTAGGCAGGGTCTTTCTTTGTGAAACATTACTTGACCTCTGTGACCTCTACTTCCGGTCAAACCGGAAGAAGCTCCTCATTTAAAAGTGGTAAGAGCTAGGATCATGATTCTTTCACCAATAGACATTGTTAGGCAAGGTCTTTCATTTTGACACATTACTTGACCTCTGTGACCTCTACTTCCGGTCAAACAGGAGGTAGCTCCTCATTTAAAAGTGGTAAGAGCTATGATCATGATTCTTTCACCAATAGAGAATGTTAGGCAAGGTCTTTCATTTGTAACACATTGCTTGACCTCTATGACCTCTACTTCCGGTCAAACAGGAAGTAGATCCTCATTTAAAAGTGGTAAGAGCTCTGATCATGATTCTTTCACCAATAGACAATGTTAGGCAAGGTCTTTCATGTGTGACACATTGCATGACCTCTGTGACCTCTACTTCCCGTCAAACAGGAAGTAGCTCCTCATTTAAAAGTGATAAGAGCTATGATCACGATTCTTTCACCAATAGACAATATTAGGGAAGGTCTTTCATTTGTGACACAATGCTTGACCTCTGTTTTATCTACTTCCGGTCAAACAGGAAGCAGCTCATCATTTAAAAGTGGTAAGAGCTGTGATCATGATTCTTTCACCAAAAGTCAATGTTAGGCAAGGTCTTTCTTTATGAAACATTGCTTGACCTCTGTGACCTCTACTTCCGTTCAAACATGAAGTAGATTCTCATTTAAAAGTGGTAAGGGCTTTGATCATGATTCTTTCACCAAAAGTCAATGTTAGGCAAGGTCTTTCTTTATGAAACATTGCTTGACCTCTGTGACCTCTACTTCCGTTCAAACATGAAGTAGATTCTCATTTAAAAGTGGTAAGGGCTTTGATCATGATTCTTTCACCAAAAGTCAATGTTAGGCAAGGTTATTTTTTTGAAACAATTCTAAATGACAAGCAATGTGTTCCGTAAACCCTGCAACTAAATGGGTTAAACTTTAGTTTTCTACATTGAAATAATTGATACTTAAACCACAGGTCTTAAACAGACAAAATAAGTGATACAATTTGAGGAATATTCTATATAATGTGCGGAAAAGCCATGTGTTCTGTTTTCAACAGACACAACCTCTAGTTTCTTCTTCTTCTTCTTCTTGTCGTTTGAGTTACCATAGACTTTTTGTCGGCGGCACTTTGGTCACTCTAAAACTTCCGATTTTTACCAAACTTGGTCAGAAGGAAGTCCCTATAGGGTAGTTGTTTGCCGAAACTTTTCGGGATTGTGACGTCATCAGGTGTCACGTGACAAGCAATTTGAATTTAAAAATCAAAATCTTTAAAAATCAACAAAAAATCAACGGTTTGAGATATTAAGTTGATTCTTTCACCAAAAGTGATTGTTAGGGTCTTCCTTTGTGACACATTACTTGACCTCTGTGACCTCTACTTCCGGTCAAACAGGAAGTAGCTCCTCATTTAAAAGTGGTAAGAGCTATGATCATGATTCTTTCACCAATAGACAATGTTAGGCAAGGTCTTTCAATTGTGACACATTGCTTGACCTCTGTGACCTCTACTTCCGGTCAAACAGGAAGTAGCTTCTCATTTAAAAGTGGTAAGAGCTCCCCTCATGATTCTTTCACCAATAGACAATGCTAGGCAAGGTCTTTCATTTGTGTTACATTGCTTGACCTCTGTGACCTCTACTTCCGGTCAAACCGGAAGTAGCTCCTCATTTAAAAGTGGTAAGAGCTATGATCATGATTCTTTCACCAATACACAATGCTAGGCAAGGTCTTTCATTTGTGTTACATTGCTTGACCTCTGTGACCTCTACTTCCGGTCAAACCGGAAGTAGCTTTTCATTTAAAAGTGGCAAGAGCTTTGATCATGATTCCTTCACCAAAAGTCAATGTTAGGCAGGGTCTTTCTTTGTGGCGCAAACATCACCAAGAATATTAAAAGTAGGCTTAATTAAATATCTTAATCAAATGTCTTTATGTGTTAAAGGTTTTGAATTTATTTTTATATTATAAAACGGAAAAGCCTTGTGTTCTGTTTTCAACAGACACAACCTCTAGTTTCTTTTTCTTGTCGTTTGAGTTACCATAGGTTTTTGTCGGCGGCACTTTGGTCACTTTTAAACTGCCAATTTTTACCAAACTTGGTCAGAAGGAAGTCCCTATAGGGTAGTTGTTTGCCGAAACTTTTCGTGATTGTGACGTCATCAGGTGTCACGTGACAAGCAATTTGAATTTAAAAATCAAAATCTTTAAAAATCAACAAAAAATCAACAGTTTGAGATATTAAGTTGATTCTTTCACCAAAAGTAATTGTTAGGCAGGGTCTTCCTTTGTGACACATAACCTGACCGCTGTGACCTCTACTTCCGGTCAAACAGGAAGTAGCTCCTCATTTAAAAGTGGTAAGAGCTATGATCATGATTCTTTCACCAATAGACGATGTTAGGCTAGGTCTTTCATTTGTGTTACATTGCTTGACCTCTGTGACCTCTACTTCCGGTCAAACCGGAAGTAGCTTCTCATTTAAAAGTGGTAAGAGCTGTGATCATGATTCTTTCACCAAATGTCAATGTTAGGCAAGGTCTTTCATTTGTGTTACATTGCTTGACCTCTGTGACCTCTACTTCCGGTCAAACAGGAAGTAGCTCCTCAATAAAAAGTGGTAAGAGCTAGGATCATGATTCTTTGACTAGATATCAATGTTAGGCAAAGTCTTTCTTTTTGACACAATGCTTGATCGTTTTGACCTCTACTTCCGGTCAAACAGGAAGTAGCTCCTCATGTAAAAGTGGTAAGAGCTATGATCATGATTCTTTTATCAATTGTCCATAAAGGGATCTCTTTCTTCGTAAAGCAGTTTATATTTGTATATCAATTTATAATATCGTATGCGGAAAAGCCCTATGTGCTGTTCGCAACAGCCATAGATGTCTAGTTTCTTCTTCTTCTTCTTCTTCTTCTTGTCGTTTGAGTTACCATAGACTTTTTGTCGGCGGCACTTTGGTCACTTTTAAACTGCCAATTTTTACCAAACTTGGTCAGAAGGAAGTCCCTATAGGGTAGTTGTTTGCCGAAACTTTTCGTGATTGTGACGTAATCAGGTGTCACGTGACAAGCAATTTGAATTTAAAAATCAAAATCTTTAAAAATCAGCAAAAAATCAACGGTTTGAGATATTAAGTTGATTCCTTCACCAAAAGTGATTGTTAGGCAGGGTCTTCCTTTGTGACACATTACTTGACCTCTGTGACCTCTACTTCCGGTCAAACAGGAAGTAGCTTCTCATTTAAAAGTGGTAAGAGCTATGATCATGATTCTTTCACCAATAGACAATGTTAGGCAGGGTCTTTCATTTGTAACACATTGCTTGACCTATGTGACCTCTATTTCCGGTCAAACAGGAAGTAGCTCCTCATTTAAAAGTGGTAAGAGCTATGATCATGATTTTCTCACCAATAGACAATGTTAGGCAAGGTCTTTCATTTGTATTACATTGCTTGACCTCTGTGACCTCTACTTCCGGTCAAACAGGAAGTAGCTCCTCATTTAAAAGTGGTAAGAGCTATGATCATGATTTTCTCACCAATAGACAATGTAAGTCAAGGTCTTTCATTGTGACACAATATTTGTGACAATATTTGACCTCTGTGACCTCTACTTCCGGTCAAACAGTTATTAACGGGAAGTAGCTCCTCATTTGAAAGTGGTAAAAGCTATGATCATGATTCTTTCACCTTTGTGCCACAATTCTAATTGACAAGCAATGTACATGTTCCATAAACCCTGCAACTAAATGAGTTAAATGTTCTATATTGAAATATGGATACTTTTTATAAAGACCATATGTCTTCATAAAAAAAACAAGAGATGTGTATTAATTTGTGAAATATTTTATGTATCATATATGCGGAAAAGCCATGTGTTCTGTTTTCAACAGACACAACCTCTAGTTTTACTCTTTGGAATATTCCCCTCTTTCTACGATTCCTCTCATCCATCTAAGATATGTTTTTTCACTTGCATACACCTGCCAAATTGTCTTCAAGCCATTGAACAAAATATGCGACAAGAATCGAAAGGTCATGCCAACCTCACCTCTTCCAGGTATTTGGTAGATTTCAAAATGACAGAGATACCATACGTTAAACGTGCGCCACTGTGGATGAATCATCTCTCCGATTTTAGTGCCAAACAGAGCCAACCTAAGACCCAATTGGTGTCAAATTGCCGCACAATTTTATTCACAGAAACCCCAGTGTAGATAACCTGTCATAATTACCAAACATATTTACTGGAACACGGTAGACCTTAACACATTATAACTGAAATATATTTCATTTTGGCTGATTTAAATTTTGGAATCGAATGTTCAATTCCAAATTCCCTATCAATCAAGTTGAGATGATTTCCTTCGAACAACCAAAACTATCTGATGAATAGTTTGGTCATATGTTATTGTTGCATATTCACCTGTTTCACAGGTTGTCCCCGAAAAACCATTCACACAATCACAGGTGAAATAAGAACCATCCGTGGGATCTACTGTACATGTTCCATCATTCAAACAAGGATTGGCAGTACAGGCATCGGTGAAGAGATTCAGAAACAAAAACCTTTTAATGAGATCTTATTTTACTCTTTGGAATATTCTCCTCTTTCTACGAATCCTCTCATCCATCTAAGATATGTGTTTTTTTACTTGCATGTACTTGTCAAATTGTCTTCTAGCCTTTGAGAAATATGCGGCAAGAATCGAAAGGTCATGCCATCCCTACGTTTTCCATGTATTTGCTATATTTCAAAATGATAAAGATTAGAGATACCATATGATAAACGTGCGCCACTCTGAACGAATCATCTCTCCGATTTTAGTTGTTTTTTTTGCTTTTCCGATTTTTATCGGAAAAGGTATTGCGTTTGTTATGATTTTTTTTTGGGGGGGGTTTCCTCGTCAGCGAAAACCCTTTTCTTCTGTTCCTGTTTTTTTTAGGGGGTTTTCCGCGCAAGCGAAAACCCTTTATTTTTGTTCTTTTTTTTGTTGGCTTTTTCGCGGAAGCGAAAAGCCTTTATTTTTGTTCTGATTTTTGGCTTTTTCGATTTCAATCGGAAAAGGTATTGTTTTTGTTCTGTTTTTTTTGTTTCTTCTTCTTTTACTTCTCCTCAAATCCCTTAGGATTTGCATTACAAATTGTTCTACGTTCTACTTTGGTATTTTTAAAAAGCCAATTTTAATCAAACTTGGTCTAAAGTAAGTCCATATAGCCTAGTTGTGTCCTGATAAATTACGTCACCATGACGTTATCAGGTGTCAAATTGTTGAATTAATCTATGACATCGTTTGAGTTGACTTGGTGGAAAGGCACAAAATGCCTTAACCGAAAGTACGAGTGGGCAAAGGTACGTACGAGTTGGGATGACCTTGCATTTGCGAGTGCACGAGTTGTTGACAAAAGTACGTGTTGGCGAAGGTACGAGTTGAACTCATTGTTACCAAATGGTTTCGTTCCCTGTCAATCTTTCCATGCCCTGGGAAAAATGTTTTGTCTCATTGAAATCATTGTCGCATTCTCAAAAAACATTTCGTATCTTAGTCGAAACTGTTTTTGAGTAATTTAAATGATTTCGTATTCTCAAAATCATTACATGTTCTCGAAAACCGAATGGGTTCACAGCTTAGGTCAATTTTAAACCATAGATTTTAACAAATCAAACTAACTGAGGTGAATGTATATTCACATGTGAAATGTTTCATATCATACTCGGAAAAACCTGATATTCTGTTTTCAACAGACATAACCTCTAGTTGGCTTTTTCGCGGAAACGAAAAGCCTTTATTTTTGTTATTCCTTTTTGTTTTTGATCTGTTATAATTATTATTATTTTTTTTTTTATTTTTTTTTTTGGTGGGGGCTTTTCCGTGATAGCGGAAAAGCCTTTGTTTGGGCGTTTTCATATATTATTGTTGCATATTCACCTGTTCCACAGGTTGTCCCTGAAAAACCATTCACACAATCACAGGTGAACTTAGAACCATCCGTGGGATCTACTGTACACGTTCCATCATTCAAACAAGGATTGGTAGTACAGGCATCTGTGAAGAGAATCAGAAACAAAAATATTTATGAGATTCTAATTTGACTTTGGAATATTCCCCTCTTTCTACGATTCCTCTCATCCATCTAAGATAAGTTTTTTTCATTTGCATGCACTGACCAAAATGTCTTCTAGCAATTGAAAAAAAAGATGCGGCAAGAATCGAAAGGTCATGCCATCCTCACCTTTTTCAGGTATTTGGTAGATTTCAAAATGACAGAGATACCATATGGGTTTACAGAATAGGTCAATTTTAAACTATAGATCTCAACAAATCAAACTAACTGAGATGAATGCATACTAGTTGGCCGCGAAAAAGCCATTTTTTTTTTTTTTTTTGGCTTTTCCGTGAGGGCGGAAAAGCCTTTGTATTTGTTCTCTTATTTACTGGAACACGGTAGACCTCAATACATTATAACTTAAATTTATTTAATTTTGGCTGATTTAAATTTTGGAATTGAATGTTCAATTCCAAATTCCCTTTCAATCAAGTTGAGATGATTTTCTTCGAACAACCAAAACTATCTGATGAATAGTTTGGTCATATGTTATTGGTTATCTGTGAAGAGAATCGGAAACAAAAACCTTTTAATGAGATCTTACATGTATGTTACTCTTTGGAATATTCCCCTTTTTCTAAGAATCCTCTCATCCATCTAAGAAATGTGTTTTTCACTTGCATGCACTTGTCAAATTGTCTTCTAGCCTTTGAGAAAGATGCGGCAAGAATCGAAAGGTCACGCCATCCTAACCGTTTCCACGTATTTGCTAGATTTCAAAATGATAGAGATTAGAGATATTATACGTTAAACGTGCACCACTCTGGATGAATAATCTCTCCAATTTTAGTTTTTTGTTTGGCTATTCCGATTTTAATCGGAAAAGGTATTGTTTTTTGTGCAGGTATTATTGGCTTTTCCGTGTTCAACGTTTTTGTTCTGGTTTTTGTTTCCCGTTTTCTTCTTGTCGTTTGATATACCATAGACTTTTTCTCCGTGGCTACTTTTAAACTACTGATTTTAACCAAACTTTGTCTGAAGGAAGTCCATATAGAGTTGTTGTGTGCCGAAACGTTTCGTCATCATGACCTCATCAGGTATCACGTGACAAGCGATTTGAATGTAATAATCAAAAACTTTAAAAATCAACAAACAATCAACGGTTTGGGATATCAAGTTCATTCTTTCACCAAATGTCAATGTTGGGCAAGGTCTTTCTTTTTGACATGTTGCTTGACCCCTGTGACCTCTACTTCCGGTCAAACAGGAAGTAGCTCCTCATTTAAAAGTTGTTAGAGCTATGATCATGATTCTTTCACCAAAAGTGAATGTTAGGCAAGGTTATTCTTTCTTATTGACAAGCAATGTGTTCCATAAACCCTGCAACAAATGGTTTAAACTCAAGTTTTCTACATTGGAATATGGATACCTTTAAACCATTTGTCTTAATCAAACAAACATAATTGATGTGCATTAATTTGAGAAATGTTTTATGTATCATATGCGGAAAAGCCATGTGTTCTGCTTCCAACAGACACAATCTCTAGTTGTTTTCTTCTTCTTTTACTGCTCCTCAAATCCCCTAGGATTTGCACACAAATTATTCTACGCTCTACTTTGGTATTTAAAAAAAAAAATCTTAATCAAACTTGGTCTAAAGTAAGTCCATATTGCCTGGTTGAGTCCCGAAAAATTACGCTACCATGACGTTATCAGGTTTCAAATTACAAGCAATTTAAATTTAATAATCAAAATCCTTAAAAATCAACAAAAAATCAAATGTTTGAGAAATTAAGTCGATTCCTTATCCAAAAGTCTATGTTGGGTGAGGTTTTTCTCTGTGACAAATAAATTGACCCCTGTGACCTCTACTTCCGGTCAAACAGGAAGTATCTTCTCATTTAAAGTTGTAATAGCTAGGATCATGATTCTTTTTTACAATGGTCCATTAAAGGGATCCCTTTCTTTGTAAAACAGTTCATATTTGTATACCAATACGAACTGAATACAGGTTTCCAAAGTCTTTCTTTTTGAGTAGTCCCGAGCCTAGAGCTGAGTTCTCGCCGTAGCCATGAGTCTCGCGAGAAAGTAGAGCGGTTTCGCGAGAGTAGCGTGAAAGAAGAGACACTCACGGCGACTTCGAAAGACTTGGCTCCAGGTCTATTATCAGTGTTGCCTGGAAGCGTCTGATACTTATTGTGTTGATATATTTTGCTTTGTTTCCATGAACATTTGACATTTTGAAACAACTTCATATTTGGAATGATTCTTGATGCAGAGATAATTTGATAACATCGAGATCTGAGCTCATCTGGTGATCATGGGCTCACATTTCCATAGGTATAGGGATATGAAATAAATTCCCAGGGCCCTCAAATTAGATTGATTCCCAAATTGTCATTGTAATAGAAGTATTGAGCCAAGCTGGCATTTTCAAATTGGTTTTAAACTCCTTGACAATTAATAGTCGACGGATTTTTAAAGACAGCAAGACAAAGCGGCAAAGTTTAGTTTGAATCTTCACTAAAATGACGTGGAGAACGAATGGAAAATATTCCACACTGAATAATTAAAGAGAAAAACAAATACTGCATTCACAGGTCAAAGTTACACGCAGCAGGTACATTAAAGCGATTTATTTTGTATTGCTCTGATCAATGAGTAGACTCCTTTTTGAGAAGATTATAGCAAGTACCTATCACTGCTCACATGGCAATTGCAAACTTGGCCATTCCACAATCACTGACGCTAAAACGAGTCATACTTTAGTCCACGTCAGACATAACCACGGCTTTGCTTTTTACAGAAGAGAATGGTACGGAGACAAATTATCCTTCTTGTATAACTTGTCCTGTATCCAATAATAATCACCATTTATACTCAAAGCTATTGTAAATCTGCATTGCATAATTGGGCATTAGTGGGAAAGAAGAAAATTAAGTATACAAGTTATTGAATATCCATCTTTAAGCCACAAGACAGTACATACAGTAATATGCCCCTCCCAACACAAGCTACGAATCTAAAGCTTGTATCTCAGAGAGCGGCGAATGCTTGCGACCGTAGCGAGTTTGATATTTCGCCAGGGTTCGTAGAAGTTTGCAAAAACGTTCGTGAACAGTTGTCATTGTTGCAAACACTGTTGTTCTTGTCGCAAAGAAATTTTGAACATGTTCAAATAGTACGAAATAGGTCAGAGCTTCAAAAATAATGATTACGATTAAACAAAATATTTCATTTTATCACTTCAAGATAAAATTCATTATTCTAGTTAGCAGACACACACCTTATGCATGCTAAGTTAATATATGTGGTCACGGTGCCAGTTGCCAACAATTCAGGCAAAGACGTAAACAACAGTGATCCCAGTAAGGACACCTGGCCACCTCCTCCTTTTTGGCACAAATTTAATACAATGTATACATTTGCAAATAATTCAGGTCACCATTGAAATTCATACAGAAATGAAGAAGCAAGGTCACGCGCTACTATTGCCGCCAACAGTCACTTTGGCATAGCTCTTCGTTGCCGCCACACGTAAATTAATCTGTTTCCAGAAAAGCTGTCTTTTTAAAACCATTACCGGTGTTCCAACCCTTGGATATTGCTGGAAGGGTTAACTGTTATCTATTGGAGTGCGGCAGCAACCCCATTTCGTCAATCTCACCCCAGTTTTGTCTAGGGTTTTGGCACGAAGAATTCTACATTTGCGGCAGTATACACGGAAACGTACATGTAGGCCTACCGTAACGAGGAATAGGCCTAACTTTCCGCTTGCACTCGGCTATCCGCGCCTAGCATGCAGGTTATACTAGCTACAGGAATTTGCTTTCCATTCCAAGATGCCATATGTCAGAGGAGGCAGTATTCATGTCGGTGGCAGTCAACTCCACCTAACAATACATTTTGAACGCCGGCGTGGACCGGGATGCCTTCGCCATTTTGATAATATTCGATCGTCTCTGCTGCCACGGCCAACGGACATGACGGGAATGCACCGCCATGAGCGCAGCTGCCCTGAGCAACACGCCGGCAACGACGCATCATTCCCCACGGCGACAAGCGTTGTGACGGCTTCGTAGTCGGGGATTGCAGGACTCGCACTAAAAAACGTTACACCTTCTCAACAGTTAGACCTACTAGAGCTGGGAATTACACGACCAGGCGTGCGATGGAGTCAAGAAGCCTATAACGTTATCCTAGACTTGAGCAAGTTAAGTACCATTTACCAAGTAATTCAGATTCGAATTTTTCTGGTGATTTTTGAGTTTGAAGATGAAGGAAATGTTGCAGGCTTCATGTTAGACCATGAAGCTATTGTATAAAGCTCCATGGTTGAACATAATGATTGACTTCACAGTTGCCACTTGTCTATAACGTTTCATTGCATTAACGCAGACATACGGATAGGGGGCTTAGGCCTACTTTAAAGTTTTATTCTCATGAACTTCACAGCAGATGACAACCAAGATTTGGTAACAAGTGCCTTCTTTGCGGAAAGCAATGTCCATCAATTTTAACCTAGCTGTTCAACTCAAGGAAGTTACTTGCGCTACAGTACAGGTTTCTTGACCTACAATTCTGACGTAAATAGCGACCGATCTCTCAGTCTAATGGAAATGATGGAGAGATAATTTATTGCCATTCGGCTGAAATCTTGTAGGCCCCTATCGCATAATCATAAGTTTAGGCAGGATTCAAAGCGGCGGAACTACATACATCAGTAGGCCTACATGTAACCAAAAATCACTCATTGCTACTTTTCAACATTGGGAAGAAAATTGTCCCCTTTTCCTCGACACGGCATGTTGTGGGCAATTAACTTTTCTTTAAACATTGTCCTGGCCATTGTCAGGGTGATTGTAAATAAATCAAATCTTGTTTTATTCGTAAATATAAAAATGGCCTACGAATTGAGGTTTTCTTGTCTTTAAATGATATGAACTAGTTTTCATTTGGGTTTCTCAAGCGGGTTGACAAGGGTTTGTGACAATTAGGCGACTACTTACAAATTTTATTCAATTGCCTATAAAAAGTATGTACTCTTAGGGTTGCATGAAACGGTACACAAGACATTGTCCTTAATAATTAATTATTGTAGGTAATAGCAGGCTGGGCGTTCGGTTTGAAATCTTTGTTGTGCATTATCGGCCCATTTTATTTAGGCCTCAATGGGAAAATTGCAGAAAAAAACGTGCCCCATTTTGTAGCTAGGCGGGTTTCCCAAGACAAATTTCTCTCTCTCAAGACTCACACCTAAATGTTTTTTATCAGGCATACAGTGAGTTTGGAATCGCAATTGTTGACACTTAATTGCCTCATCGTGATTTTTACCTTACCGTGATTTGCCGTGTGACGGCCGCGGGGCTAATACTTCGGTAGCCAGCCAACATTATGCACGGGTACGCTACATTACTTTATGTGCCGTGTAACACGGAAGCTGCTGTTTTTCCTCCTTGGAATTGCAAGGATGTTTCAGGTCCATCTGTTACGGATTGTGTTTTGCTCGCGTATGCTTTAGATTTACTGTATTATTTGGCATATATCAATACTTTGTGCTGATTACATATTTCTCTCTTGATTTTCTCTGCAACTTAGTGAAAAAACGGTGCTCTCCAGCTGCTAGAAGAACCTGCAGCGGCTGAGAAAGGAGACGGGTTGTCATGTCGAGCTAATGTCGAGCGAAGGAAGATAAGCCCATTCTATTGTCAAACCTTAAAAAAATTAAAACCTGGTCTCGTTGTCTACCCAATAATTACCTATTTAATTTTAAAATGAATGAAATAATTGCAATGAATTGAATTAAATATAAATAGAATAAGTAGAATAAATTAAATTAACAAATCAAAATGAGGAATTGATGACTGTTTGTTAATACCTTAACACCCCAAATTAAAACATTTGCTCCCATCTTAACACTAGTAAGCCACCAAGAGCAGTAACTGGAAATTGAAGCTTTGCAAATTGAGGAATTTGAGGTAATAATCTTTTAATTAAAGTTCTGTTTAGTACTTTTGCGCTAAATAAATGGTTGTCTTTTTAATCTTTTCGCAACTTTTTCTCGAAAACGGTCGAAGAATGTGGCCAGAAATTGTTGTAGAACGTACCTCAGAATTGAATCAAATTTTCCCTGACCCCACACCATTTTGCTTTGCACTTTGCGCTCAGAACCAACCTTTATATCCTTCGAGTTGAACACTCCGAGGTGTCAGGGTTATACGCTACATTATTCAAGGCTAATACATGCTGTCATTATTTCAACTGTTGGCTTATAAATGTTTCATGCACTTGATATTCCACTTGGTACATTACCATATGTTGCTAATCGAATGATAGAATGGTATTTCTGTAAATTATTTACCTCGTTTCAATTACTGATTGTGTACAATAATGTGGTGTTTGCCCGGATGCTGGGGTCCGTTTAACAGTTTTGTTGGTCTTGTAAGCTACTTTAATAAGCTCCAGTAGTGTAGACACGTCCTCAGACCAGGGGGTTGATCTTGTAGCTGGGTTGTACTTCCATATACGTTTGTTCACAAAATCATTTTTTATATATATCAAAAGTGAAAACCTGGGGGGGGGGGGGGATTGCAACCCCCCCCCCCCCCCAGCCCCCGTGATCTACGCCCATGATAAGCTCCTAAGTTTCATACTAGATTCGGGGACCCTGGTCCAGTAGGGACTCGGCACTTTTTCACAGAATTGGCAGGTTCAGGTTAAATTACTAACAATTAGCTCTGTCTGTTACATTGCAAGGACCATTTTGTTTTTTGATTGTGCAGCAAATGTACGTTGAATTGCCTTACCTGCACATATTAAAGCACCGATGGGCCAATTTGGGGTTTTTCCAGGCTGTGTTTATCAAGTTCTTGATTTCTCGAGTCCATTCTCGTTTTGCAATGAAGACAGAGGACAGAATACCAAATGCTTGCACAAAGGTTTCTGCCGAAAACAGTGCTAAATGGTGAAATTAATGGTTTATCCAAACAAGGAAAGAAAACATTTAGGAGTAACTTGCCATTAAAACTTACACAGGGAAGGAGTTAAGGGTCATGTACATAGGCAAGCGAATTTCGAATTCAATCAGTAAATAATTTATTCCATGGCTCTATGCCAGGCAACTCGAAGTTTGGTGTGATGAATGTCTTCATGTAGTCATTTGGATACTGATGTAACATTATTTTCTTTTATTTATCTAAAGATTTATTTTCACTAGTCCAACATTGGGAATAACTTAGGCTGAGTCGAAGCTGGGTCGGCTCGTCTTGTTGGACCGGGCAGCTGGTCATATACATCAAGGGCACATTCAACACTGTTGATCAATACAGTGCGCATTATTGTCTTGGATAATTGCAACTGTATGGGACGGAGACCATGGGCGAACGAACATTAGACAAACCCTTGCCAAGGAAGTATTTGTGCCGGACAATGTCGTTTCTAATGAGATCAAGGGCCTGTTTGTTTATGACGAATCCTGCGGATCCGGATCCCAATCCCATTTTAGCACACCCTGCATAGGAGGTGGATCCCGAAATATCGGATCCTGTGCGTTAAACAATCAGGCCCTAAGGCGGTGCAAGGGGTCGCCCGTCTCCGTCCCCTCGCCCTTGTATTGACGCTGCTCTTGGTTAAAGGAACAGTACATGATGGGTAACAAACATGCCCATTTCATGCGGAAGGTGTCAGATTTACGTAAAACTGCCAGGGTATGAAGATGGTGCTGGTAAAATCATACTGCTTCCGCCTGAAATGGTGTATTTATCCAGAAGGTTGTAATATAAAGACCAAAACAGTTTTGATCGCGGGTTTTTTTTGATCAGAACATTCTTTTTAATGAATGTGAGGAGTCGAGTCGGGTTTTCGCTGTTTCTCAGTCATGACTCAGATGTCCGATTGAGCTCAGATTTTCACAGGTTTATTGTATCATGCACATGCTGGGATGGACAGGGTGTGAGTGCTGTGCTAAGCCAATTACCAATCATTTATCTTAATGTTTAACAAATGTTGCGCGGCACATGTGCATGTCACATTGATGTTGATGCAGACATGTTTGTTGTGGTTCTTGTTTTCAGGTTTTTTCCTAGGGCGTGCTGCCTGTCGTCCCAGTTGGGGCGCGCCCAGCGCGTTTGGCAGGAATTGTCTGGGAGCGACGGGCAACAGTGCCTCAATTCAAATTAATGAACAAATAGTTCATAAGAAGACTTTGAATTTACCTTTAAAGTGTTAACAAATTAATTCGTGTTCATTCGTTACAACTCTACGCCAAGCACCCGCTTGTTCTGGCGGGGCTTCCCATTCCAACCGTATGTGCCAACGGTGGAAAAAATCGGCGTAAGTTCATTATTATTTACATTGTGACTATACACCCATTTGTTCAGATGGGGATAGTTTAAATGCCAAGCGTGGCAAGTATTTGGCAAGCTGCCAGGAGATGCCAAGCGTGGCAAGTATTTGGCAAGCTGCCAGGAGATGCCAAGCGTGGCAAGTATTTGGGCAAGCGTGCC
This sequence comes from Astropecten irregularis, assembly GCA_963971285.1. Lineage (NCBI taxonomy): Eukaryota > Metazoa > Echinodermata > Asteroidea > Paxillosida > Astropectinidae > Astropecten > Astropecten irregularis. The sequence goes on along the minus strand of OZ020251.1, from coordinate 17,996,400 downwards.
CCATGGCCATTTTATGCCAAGCGTGGCAAGTATTGGGGCAGACGTGCCCCATTTTGTAAAGCAAGTAAACCAAAAATGGTTGTTTGAAATGCCGAAATAAAAGAAAGATAAGCGGTGCGATGAGCTCTGCCCAAAAGTCAAACCCTTGTTTCAAGTTGTGTTTTGTGTGTCGTCTAAGAATAATTCATTTTATCACTTCAAGATAAAATTCATTATTCTAGTTAGCAGACACACACCTTATGCATGCTAAGTTAATATATGTGGTCACGGTGCCAGTTGCCAACAATTCAGGCAAAGACGTAAACAACAGTGATCCCAGTAAGGACACCTGGCCACCTCCTCCTTTTTGGCACAAATGTAATACAATGTATACATTTGCAAATAATTCAGGTCACCATTGAAATTCATACAGAAATGAAGAAGCAAGGTCACGCGCTACTATTGCCGCCAACAGTCACTTTGGCATAGCTCTTCGTTGCCGCCACACGTAAATTAACCCGCCACCTCCCCTTCGCCTCCATTTAAGGAAGTGAAACAGGAATTGTCTGGGAGCGACGGGCAACAGTGCCTCAATTCAAATTAATGAACAAATAGTTCATAAGAAGACTTTGAATTTACCTTTAAAGTGTTAACAAATTAATTCGTGTTCATTCGTTACAACTCTACGCCAAGCACCCGCTTGTTCTGGCGGGGCTTCCCATTCCAACCGTATGTGCCAACGGTGGAAAAAATCGGCGTAAGTTCATTATTATTTACATTGTGACTATACACCCATTTGTTCAGATGGGGATAGTTTAAATGCCAAGCGTGGCAAGTATTTGGCAAGCTGCCAGGAGATGCCAAGCGTGGCAAGTATTTGGCAAGCTGCCAGGAGATGCCAAGCGTGGCAAGTATTTGGGCAAGCGTGCCCCATGGCCATTTTATGCCAAGCGTGGCAAGTATTGGGGCAGACGTGCCCCATTTTGTAAAGCAAGTAAACCAAAAATGGTTGTTTGAAATGCCGAAATAAAAGAAAGATAAGCGGTGCGATGAGCTCTGCCCAAAAGTCAAACCCTTGTTTCAAGTTGTGTTTTGTGTGTCGTCTAAGAATAATTCATTTTATCACTTCAAGATAAAATTCATTATTCTAGTTAGCAGACACACACCTTATGCATGCTAAGTTAATATATGTGGTCACGGTGCCAGTTGCCAACAATTCAGGCAAAGACGTAAACAACAGTGATCCCAGTAAGGACACCTGGCCACCTCCTCCTTTTTGGCACAAATGTAATACAATGTATACATTTGCAAATAATTCAGGTCACCATTGAAATTCATACAGAAATGAAGAAGCAAGGTCACGCGCTACTATTGCCGCCAACAGTCACTTTGGCATAGCTCTTCGTTGCCGCCACACGTAAATTAACCCGCCACCTCCCCTTCGCCTCCATTTAAGGAAGTGAAACAGGAATTGTCTGGGAGCGACGGGCAACAGTGCCTCAATTCAAATTAATGAACAAATAGTTCATAAGAAGACTTTGAATTTACCTTTAAAGTGTTAACAAATTAATTCGTGTTCATTCGTTACAACTCTACGCCAAGCACCCGCTTGTTCTGGCGGGGCTTCCCATTCCAACCGTATGTGCCAACGGTGGAAAAAATCGGCGTAAGTTCATTATTATTTACATTGTGACTATACACCCATTTGTTCAGATGGGGATAGTTTAAATGCCAAGCGTGGCAAGTATTTGGCAAGCTGCCAGGAGATGCCAAGCGTGGCAAGTATTTGGCAAGCTGCCAGGAGATGCCAAGCGTGGCAAGTATTTGGGCAAGCGTGCCCCATGGCCATTTTATGCCAAGCGTGGCAAGTATTGGGGCAGACGTGCCCCATTTTGTAAAGCAAGTAAACCAAAAATGGTTGTTTGAAATGCCGAAATAAAAGAAAGATAAGCGGTGCGATGAGCTCTGCCCAAAAGTCAAACCCTTGTTTCAAGTTGTGTTTTGTGTGTCGTCTAAGAATAAATCTGCATTATTTTGTGGCAATCCGTGGTATTCGTATAGCCTGTTCGAATAAAGGGCATAAACGTTAAGGATAACTTTTGAGTTTTAAGATAAGTGCTGCATTCTGCTGCATTGTTTTGCTTTGTTTCTATGAACATTTGACAATTTGAAACAAGTTCATATTTGACTCTTGATGCAGAGATGATTTCATTACGCCGAGATCTGAGCTCAACCGGTGATCATTGGCTCACATTTCCATAAATAGAGGAATATGAAATAATTTCCCAGGGCTCTCAAATTAGATTGGTTCCCAAGTTACATAAAATAAATCACCGATTGCATCTTTAGCAATATCCCCTGCCGATACGCAAGGACGATACAAGTCATTCAAAGCCTGCACAAATATTCCATAAAAAATAGGAGCGATAAATGCTGTGTATCCAAATCAGATTGAGCAGATGTTTACAAAACAAAACAAAATTTATTAACTTGTTTGTGTCCCATGTTTGTTTATTAATACACGATGCATTGTCCGTGTGTATATGTCGAACAGAAAATCTAGACAAAATTGCTTTAAATACAAATGCAAAATTGTTAAAATGATCTCCAAATATCTTGGTAGACAAATGGTCATTTTTTTTAATCGTCATTGTCATTGTAATATAAGTATTGAGCCACGCTGGCCATTTCAATTTGGTTTTAAACTCCTTGACAATAAATAGTCGACGAATTTTTAAAACAGCAAGAAAAAGCTGGTAAGTTTGGTTTGATTCTTTACTAAAAGGACGTGGATAATGAATGGAAAATATTACAAATATTTCATTGTGACACATAACTTGACCTCTGTGACCTATACTTCCGGTCAAACAGGAAGCTGCAGCTCCTCGTTTAAAGGGGTACGAGCTATGATCAGAAATATTTCAACAAGTACACAATGTAAGGCAAGGTCTTTCATTTGTGACACATTGTTTGACCTCTGCGACCTCTACTTCCGGTCAAAAAATCCATGGGCGAAAAAGTAATTTGCTCTATCAGTTGACAGATAAACTTCTAACCTTCTTCTTCTTCTTCTTTTTCTCCAAAGGCAAATTCAATTTGTACACATTTTTTTTATAAGTACGACTTAAGTGCTTTTGCAAGATTGGATCATAAACAAACTTATACCAATGAAGGACCCTAATGCAAGGATGATCTTAATAGCAATTACGCCATGATGACGTCACCGGGTGTCAAATTAGAATCAATTCAAATTTGATAATCAAAATCAACAAAAATCAACAAAAAATCAAGGGTTTGAGATGTGAACTTGATTCTTTCACGAAAGGTCAATGTTAGGCAAACATCTTTCTTGTTGACATGTTGCTTGACCTCTGTGACCTCAACTTCCGGTTAAACAGGAAGTAGCTCCTCATTTAAAAGTGGTAAGAGCTATGGTCATGAATATTTCACCAAAGGACAATGTTAGGCAAGCTCTTTCTTTGTGACATATTGATTGACCCCTCTGACCTCTACTTCCGGTCAAACATGAAGTAGTTCCTCATTTAAAAGTTGTAAGAGCTAGAATCGTGATTCTTTAACAAAAAGGCAATGTCAGGGAAGGTCGTTCTTAGTGACAGAATTCTTGATAAGCAATTTATATCATATGCGGAAAAGCCTTATGTGCTGTTCACAACAGCCATAAACCTCTAGTTTCTTTTTCTTTTTCTTCTCCTTAAATACCAAAGGATTTTCACACAAACTGTTCTACGTTGTACTTCGGTATTTAAAAAAAAAGACAATCTTAATCAAACTTGGTCTAAAGTAAGTCCTTATAGCCTATTTGTTTTAGATATTTAGTTGATTATTTCACCAAATGTCAACGTTAGGGAAGCTCTTCCTTCGTAACATATCGCTTGACCTCTGTGACCTCTACTTGCAGTCAAACAGGACGTAGCTCCTCATTCGAAAGTGGTAATAGCTAGGATCATGATTCTTTTTTACAATTGTACATTAAATGGATCCCTTTCTTTGTAGTTCATATTTGTATACCAATTTATAATATCATATGCGGAAAAGTCAAATGTGCTGTTTGCAACAGCCATAGATGTCGAGTATTGTATTTGAGTTTGTTCTGTGACCCATTGACTTTGTACACGTTTTTTTTTTTTGGGGGGGGGGGTCGATCTTGACCAAACTTAATCCAAACAAAATCCCTATGATATAGATGTGTGCCGAACAATTTTGTCATCATTACGTCATCAGTTGATTTTTTTATGTTTTTTATATTTCTCTCGCTAGCCCATTAACTGTCTACACCAGGGGTGGGCAACCTACGGCCCGCGGGCATAGTTTTTATGTACACCGCAGCCTAGGGTTTTTCGCTGTGGCAGTGCAAATTCATGCTTCAAAAGAGACTACAAGTGGTGTGCTACCCACGGTATATTACTGTAGCTGTAGGCCTGTAGCACTGCTGTAGCGTAATTTACATGGGGGTGTACAGTGTACATTTACTGTACAGTACTTTTAGGCCTAGAAACATTACATCACATACCGTGTAAAAGCAATGTGCGTACTGAGTTGTACTGTATAATGGCTTTGTATGTTGTGGAGGGACGGAATAAATGGACAAATCACGACAAAACACACGTGTACATTACATATATAAATGTGATGAGAGAACTGCGACCATTCAGTCCTCCATGGTCAGAGTAACTTGATCTATGCTTGGACCCAACAAATAACAGTAGGTAGGCGAAGTGCCATAGTGTAATTTCTCTGACTCGTACTTTTTTGTCGTAGGCACTCTTTTCGCGGCGTACAGTTTCTTTTCTGTGATCGTTCACATTTTCAGAATTTCAGCACCTCACTGTATTTATAACTCATTCACAAACTGAGGCTGAGGATTGTACTTGATAATTTTATTTTTTTCATTTTATTCAGAGGTGGAGAGCCTCGCAGTATTTAGACGTATTTGTCAAGTTTCAATTCTTGCATTGTAACTGGCAACACTGTACTGATGGGGGAATGATGCGCGCGTGGCACAACATACAGCTGTAGCCTTTTCTCAAGCATGAATCTACATTGCCACAGCGAAAAAGACTAGGCTGCGGTGTAAATGAAAAATATGCGGCCCGCCATTTATTTTTGTGCGGCCCGCGAGACGCATCCACAAGAACAAAATTGGCATGTGTTTCACACAGCGCGGTACGGTATAAAAAAAAAAAAAAAAAACGAGCTACCTCCGAGTTCCCTATTAATAGTGCTCCGCACTAATGTCGTCACACGAGTCCCCGGATGTCAGACAAACATTGACTCACGCACGTAGTGTACACCATGAATGCACGCGCACATACCACACGTTTGCATGGTTGCAATGTAAACACGTTTGCATGGTTGCTATGTAATTTGCCTGAGATCCGATGTCCTATTTTTCAGTTCTTATCAATTGTGTCATATCGGTTTTGCTTTGACAAGTTTTCACAAAGCTCAGTTGTCAGGTTGTGTTCCTTGGTGGGGTTGCCCTCTTAGAAAATCCTCGTTACTGAATGTTTAAAATTGAAAGTGCATTGTTGACCATAGTGCGGCCCGCCAAATTTTCCAATCCTCGTTTCTGGGCCATTGGTTCATAAAGGTTGCCCACCCCTGGTCTACACAGTTTCCGTGAAATAAATGGCCATGTACAAAACATATGATGCTCGAGTTCGGGAATTCCCCTCGTGCGTACGTCTTTCACTGTGTAAAACATAATGTCCTATTGCATGACTTAAAACTCCGATTACATCTTGCCATAGACAATAGACGTAATACCAGCATCAAATCTTAGTCGAATTGCTATCGAACTATAGTATAAGAAAATCAGTTTGGGTGGCAATTCATGGTACATCACTGTGCAAATGCAAAATGTCTTCAACCTTTTAACGTTCTACAAACGTTACGGAATAATTCTTGAACAATCAGACATTTCTTGTACAAAGCTATAGGAATATCTAATGTGTAGACAATTGAGACATTGTCAGTAAATATTAAGTAAGGTTTGAAGTTTTTTCATGGTGGAGACACTAGAATGAGTAAGGCTTGCGGTGACACTATGTATACAAATAGCACCGCAAGCCTGACTCATTCTCTGTACATATTGAAGTCAGTTTTCAATTATTGTTTGGATAATTATACCTGCCAAGGGCAGACCACACTGATTTCACAGATATTGGTCTTACTGCTGAACAAGATGTGTATGGAATGTGGATGTGTTTAATGTACACAGGGTCAAACTCACAAAACGTACCTTGAGAAGGCCCAATGCATCTACACTGACACGCATTTCCTATCATTTCCCCTTCGAATTCATCTTTGTCTTCACGACTGGATAGCACTGCAATGGTGCAGAAAACCAAACAGATGACAATTTGAAACAACTTCATATTTGCAAGGAATCTTGATGCAGCGATGACTTGATAACACGGAGATCTGAGCTCAACTGGCGAACATTGGCTCACATTTCCATAAATATAGGTATATGGCTATGAAAAGATTCCACAGGGCTCTCATAAATTGGATTGACTATAGCAAGTACCTATCACTGCACACGTGACAAATGCAAACGTGGTCCTTCCTACAATCACTGACGCGCACTTCAAACGCGCATGCTCAAGCCAGTCATACTTCGGACAAAAGGTCCTTTTTTCTATTTCAATCGTCATTGTCATTGTAATAGAAGTATTGAGCAACTCTGGCCTTTTCAATTTTGTTTTTAACTCCTTCACAATCAATAGTCGACGATTTTTTAAAACAGCAAAAAAAAGCGCGTAAGTTTGGTTTGATTCTTCACTAAAAGGACGTGGAGAATGAAAGGAAAATATTCCACACTGATTAATTAAAGTGAAAAAACGAAATCTGCGTTCACAGGTCAAAGTTACACGCAGCAGGCAGATTAAGGCGATTTATTTTGTATTGCTCTGATCGATGAGTAGACGATCCTTTTTGAGAAGATTATAGCAAGTACCTATCACTGCTCACGTGGTAATTGCACACTTGGCCATTCCCCAATCACTGTCGCACACTTCAAATGAGCACGCTCAAGCGAGTCATACTTTAGAGCACGTCAGACATAACCACGGCTATGATTTATACAGAAGCGAATGGGGCGGAGACAAATATTATTATCCTTCTTGTATAACTTTGTTTAAATTAAGGAATATGTCTTAATTAGAAATGCACATAATTATGTTGCACGTTGAAATTTTGACTGCAAGCGAACTGATAAGGTGGCGTGCGTGAAAAAACCCCGAAATGTTTGTTTTTCAAACCCTCAAAATGATGAGCGATTCTGCATAACATAATGAACTGGAGAAGGAACGCTTGTCCTGTATCCAATAATAATACCCTTTATACTCAAATCTATTGAAAGTCTGCAATGCATAATTGGGCATTAGTGGAAAAGAGGAAAACTAAGTATAAAAGTTATTGAATATCCATCATTAAGCCAAAAGACAGTACAGTTATATGCCCCTCTCCACACAGGCTACGAATTTAAAGCTTGTATCTCACAGAGCGGCGAATGCTTGCGAACGTAACGAGTATGATATTTCGCAAGGGTTCGTAAAAGGTTGCAAGAATGTTCGGAAACAGTTCTCATTGTTGCAAACAGTTTTTCTTGTCGCAAAGAAATTTTGAACATGTTCAAATAATACGAAATAGGTCAGAGCTTCAATAATAATGATTACGATTTAATAAAGAATGTTAACATTTATACATTTTGTGGCAATCCGTGGTATTCGTATAGCCTGTGTGGATAAGGGACATAAACGTTAAGGATAACTCGTGAGTTTTAGGATAAGCGCTGCATTCTGAATCTTGACGTTCTTATCAGTGTTGTCTGGAAGGGTGTGGTACTTACATTATGTTTTTTTTTTCTTCTTTGTTTCCATGAACATTTGACAATTTGAAACAACTTCATATTTGAAATAAGTCTTGATGCAGAGATGATTTGAAAACATCGAGATCTGAGCTCAACTGGTGATCAGGGGCTCACATTTCCATAAGTATAGGATATGAAATAATTACCCAGGGCTCTCGAATTGGATTGGTTCCCAAGTAATATTAAATAAATTACCGATTGCAACTTTAGCAATATCCCCTGCCGATACGCATGGACGAACGAGTCATTAAAAGCCTGCACAAATGTTCCATAAAAAAATAGGAGCGATAAATGCTGTGTATCCAAATCAAGTTGAGCAGATGCTAACTAGATTTAACAAAATGTATTAACTTGTTTATGTCCCATGTTTGTTTAGTAATACACGATGCATTGTGCATTGACAATTAATAGTCGAAGATTTTTTAAAACAGCAAGAAAAAGCGGGTAAGTTTGGAGTGATTGTTTACTAAAAGGACGTGGAGAATGAATGGAAAATATTATATTAATTAAAAATAAAACAAAGACTGCATTCACAGATCAAAGGCACACGCAACCGGCACATTATTGCGATTTTGTTGTATTTTTGCTCTGATCAATGAGTATAGACCCCTTTTTGAGAAGATATTTTTTTGGGGGGAACATGACGCGTGTCAAACATGGACCCATCTACATGACTATATCAAGTATCTATCCCTACACACGCGGCAAATGCACACGTGGTCCCTTCCACAATCACTGACGCGCACAACAAACGCGCATGTTTAAGCGAGTCATACTTTAGTGCACGTCAGACATAACCGCGGCTTTGCTTTTGACAGAAGAGAATGGGACGGAGACAAATTATCCTTCTTGTATAACTTTGTTTAAATTAAGGAATATGTCGTAATTAGAAATGCACATAATTATGTTTTCCAAACCCTCAACATGATGAGCGATTCTGCATAACATAATGAATTGGAGAAGGGACGCTTGTCCTGTATCCAATAATAATCACCCTTTATACTCAAATCTATTGTGAGTCTGCAACGCATAACTGGGCATTAGTGGGAAAGAGGAAAACTAAGTATAAAAGATATTGAATATCCATCTTTAAGCCACAAGACAGTACAGTAATATGCCCCTCTCCACACAGGCTACGAATCTACAGAGCGGCGAATGCTTGCGAACGTAGCGAGTATGATATTTCGCCAGGGTTCGTGAAAGGTTGCAAGAAAGTTCGTAAACAGTTCTCATTGTTGCAAACAGTTTTTCTTGTCGCAAAGAAATTTTGAACATGTTCAAATAATACGAAATAGGTCAGAGCTTCAATAATAATGATAACGATTAAAAAAAGAATGTTAACATTTATACATTTTTTGGCAATCCGTGGTATTCGTATAGCCTGTGTAGATAAGGGACATAGACGTTAAGGATAACTTGTGAGTTTTAGGATAAGCGCTGCATTCTGAATATTGACGTTCTTATCAGTGTTGTCTGGAAGCGTGTGGTACTTATAATATTTTTTTTTCTTCTTTGTTTCCATGAACATTTGACAATTTGAAACGACTTCATATTTGAAATGAGTCTTGATGCAATGATGATTTGATAACATCGAGATCTGAGCTCAATTGGTGATCAGTGGCTCACATTTCCATACATAGAGGAATATGAAATAATTTCACAGGGCTCTCAAATTGGATTGGTTCCCAAGTTATATTAAATAAATTACCGATTGCAACTTTAGCAATATCCCCTGCCGATACGCATGGACGAACGAGTCATTAAAAGCCTGCACAAATGTTCCATAAAAATAGGAGCGGTAAATGCTGTGTATCCAAATCAGATTGAGCAGATGTTTACTAGATTTAACAACATTTATTAACTTGTTTGTGTCCCATGTTTGTTTATTAATACACGATGCATTGTCCGTGTGTATATGTCGAACAGAAAATCGAGACAAAATTGCTTTAAATACAAATGCAAAATTGTTAAAATGATCTCCAGACATCTTGGCAGACAAATTGTATTTTTTTATTGAAATCTTCATTGTCATTTTAATAGAAGTATTGACCCACGCTGGCCTTTTCAATTTGGTTTTAAACTCCTTGACAATTAATAGTCGACGATTTTTTAAAACAGCAAGAAAAAGCTGGTAAGTTTGGATTGATCTTTTACTAAAAGGACGTGGAGAATGAATGGAAAATATTATATTAATTAAAAAGAAAAACAAATACTGCATTCACAAATAAAAGGCACACGCAGCCGGCCATTATTGCGATTTTTTTTTTTTTTTGGGCTCTGATCAATGAGTATAGACCCCTTTTTGAGAAGATATTTTTTGGGGGGAACATTACGCGTGTCAAACATGGACCCATTCCATGACTATATCAAGTATCTATCACTACACACGCGGCAAATGCACAAGTGGTCTCTTCAACAATCACTGACGCGCACTTCAAACGCGCATGTTCAAGCAAGTCATACTTTAGTGCACGTCAGACATAACCGCGGCTATGCTTTTGACAGAAGAGAATGGGACGGAGACAAATTATCCTTCTTGTATAACTTTGTTTAAATTAAGGAATATGTCGTAACTAGAAATGCACATAATTATGTTGCACGTTTGAAATTTTGACTGCAAGCGAACTGATAAGGTGGCTTGCGTGTTAACCCCGAAATTGTTGTTATCCAAACACTCAAAATGATGAGCGATTCTGCATAACATAATGAACTGGAGAAGGGACGCTTGTCCTGTATCCAATAATAATCACCCTTTATACTCAAATCTATTGTGAGTCTGCAATGCATAACTGGGCATTAGTGGGAAAGAGGAAAACTAAGTATAAAAGTTATTGAATATCCATCTTTAAGCCACAAGACAGTACAGTAATATGCCCCTCTCCACACAGGCTACGAATCTACAGAGCAGCGAATGCTTGCGAACGTAGCGAGTTTAATATTTCGCCAGGTTTCGTAGAAGGTTGCAAGAAAGTTCGTTAACAGTTCTCATTGTTGCAAACAGTTTTTCTTGTCGCAAAGAAATTTTGAACATGTTCAAATAATACGAAGTAGGTCAGAGCTTCAATAATAATGATTACGATTAAAAAAGAATGTTAACATTTATACATTTTGTGGCAATCCGTGGTATTCGTATAGCCTGTGTGGATAAGGGACATAGACGTTAAGGATAACTTGTGAGTTTTAGGATAAGCGCTGCATTCTGAATGTTGACGTTCTTATCAGTGTTGTCTGGAAGCGTGTGGTACTTATTTTATGGTGTTTTTTTGGTTTGTTTTTTGTATTTTCTTCTTTGTTTCCATGAACATTTGACAATTTGAAACAACTTCATATTTGAAAGGAGTCTTGATGCAGAGATGATTTAATAACATCAAGATCTGAGCTCAACTGGTGATCAGGGGCTCACATTTCCATAAGTATAGGGATAATAAATAATTTCCCAGGGCACTCAAATTGGACTGGTTCCCAAGTAATATTAAATAAATTACCGATTGCAACTTTAGCAATATCCCCTGCCGATACGCATGGACGAACGAGTAATTAAAACCCTGCACAAATGTTCCATAAAAAATATTAGCGATAAATGCTGTGTATCCAAATCAGGTTGAGCAGATGTTTACTAGATTTAACAACATTTATTAGCTTGTTTGTGTCCCATGTTTGTTTATTAATACACGATGCATTGTCTGTGTGTATATTTTTTTAAAACAGCAAGAAAAAGCGGGTAAGTTTCGTTTGATTCTTTACTAAAAGGACGTGGAGAATGAATGGAAAATATTACATTAATTAAAAAGATAAACAAAAACTGCATTCACAGAACAAAGGTACACGCAGCCGGCACATAAAGGCGATTTTTTTTTTTTGCTCTGATCAAGGAGTAGACCCTTTTTTCAGGAGACATTTATTTGGGGGGAACATGACGCTTGTCAAACATGGACCCATCTACATGACTATATCAAGTATATATCACTACACACGTGGCAAATGCACACGTGGTCCCTTCCACAATCACTGACGCGCACTTCAAACGCGCATGCTAAAGGGAGTCATACTTTAGTGCACGTCAGACATAACCACGGCTATGATTTTTTATGGGACGGAGTTAATATTTTTCTTGGATCACATTTTTATGAAGGAATATCTTGTTGTATCATCAAATAACCACAGAGGAAAATTACTGAATTCTAAGTTTTTGAAAGGTGAACAAAGATAGGAATATGAAATAATTTCCCGGGCTCTCAAATTGGATTGGTTCCCAATATATAATAAATAAAATCATCGATTGTATTTTTAGCAATATCCCCTGCCGATACGCATAGACGATACGAGTCATCAAAAGCCTGAAAAATGTTCCATAAAAAATAGGAGCGATAAATGCTGTGTATCCAATTCAGATTGAGCAGATGTTTGCTTAACCTTAAAAATTATTTAACTTGTTTGTCTCCCATGTTTGGGAGATGCATTGTCTGTGCGTATGTCGAACAGAAAATCGAGACAAAATTGCTTTAAATACAAATGTTAGATTTTGAAAAATGATCTTCGGACATCTTGATATGCCAATGAGCATTTTCTTTGAAATGGACGAAATCGTCATTGTCATTGTGATACAAGCATTGAACCACGCTTGCCTTTTTGATTTTGTTTTAAACTCCTTGACTTATTCTTTTGGGAAATCGACGTAGTATTGTCAAGCACGGACCGATATACATATAAAGCACGCACCTATCACTGCACACGTTGTCCCTTCCACAATCATTGGCGCGCACCTCAAACCCTCAAGCTCATGTTAGTCAGACTTTAGTGCACGTCAGACATTATCAATGCTATAATTTGTACAGATGCGAATGGGGCGAATACATATTATCCGTGAATAACATTTCGTGATGTACATTATGTTGCACGTTTAAAATAGTGACCACAAACGATTTGATGGCATGAAAAAAAAAAAAAAAATTCCTTTGGATCAAACTCACTGTTGTAACTTACAACAGTGAGTTTGATCCAAAGGAAACTACGTGTTACTGCCTCGAAGTGGACTCCTCTTTGAGAAGATTATTCTTTTGGGAAGTCGACGCGTGTCAAACATGGATCGACCTTCATGGCTATGGCAAGTACCTATCACTGCACACGTGGCAATGCACACGTTGTCCATTCCACCATCACTGACGTGCACTTACACGCAGCAGGCACATTAAGTCTAATGAGTAGACTCCTTTTTGAGAAGATTATAGCAAGTACCTATCACTGCACACGTGGCAATTGCACACTTAGCCATTCCACCATCACTGTCGCGCACTTCAAATGAGCACGCTCAAGCGAGTCATACTTTAGTGCATGTCAGACATAACCACGGCTATGCTTTTTACAGAAGAGAATGGGACGGAGACAAATTATCCTTCTTGTATAACTTTGTTTAAATTAAGGAATATATCGTAATTAGAAATGCACATAATTATGTTGCACGTTTGAAATGTTTACTGCAAGCGAACTGATAAGGTGGCTTGCGTGAAAACCCCGAAACGTTTGTTTTCCAAACCCTCAAAATGATGAGCGATTCTGCATAACATAATGAACTGGAGAAGGGACGCTTGTCCTGTACCCAATAATAATCACCCTTTATACTCAAATCTATTGTGAGTCTGCAATGCATAACTGGGCATTAATGGGAAAGAGGAAAACTAAGTATAAAAGTTATTGAATATCCATCTTTAAGCCACAAGACAGTACGGTAATATGCCCCTCTCCACACAGGCAACGAATCTACAGAGCGGCGAATGCTTGCGAGTATGATATTTCGCCATGGTTGCAAGAACTTTCCTAAACAGTTCTCATTGTTGCAAACAGTTTTTCTTGTCGCAAAGAAATTTTGAACATGTTCAAATAATGCGAAATAGGTCAGAGCTTTAATAATAATGATTACGATTAAATAAATAATCTTAACATTTATACATTTTGTGGCAATCCGTGGTATTCGTATAGCCTGTGTGGATAAGGGACATAGACGTTAAGGATAACGTGAGTTTTAGGATAAGCGCTGCATTCTGAATATTGACGTTCTTATCAGTGTTGTCTGGAAGCGTGTGGTACTTATATTATGTTTTTTTTTTTTTTTTTTTTTTTTTCTTTCTTTGTTTCCATGAACATTTGACAATTTGAAACGACTTCATATTTGAAATGAGTCTTGATGCAGAGATGATTTGATAACATCGAGATCTGAGCTCAACTGGTGATCAGGGACTCACATTTCCATACATAGAGGAATATGAAATAATTTCCCAGGGCTCTCAAATTGGATTGGTACCCAAGTTATATTAAATAAATTACCGATTGCAACTTTAGCAATATCCCCTGCCGATACGCATGGATGAACGAGTTATTAAAAGCCTGCACAAATGTTCCATAAAAAATTGGAGCGATAAATGCTGTGTATCCAAATCAGATTGAGCAGATGTTTACTAGATTTAACAACATTTATTAACTTGTTTGCGTCCCAGTTTGTTTATTAATACACGATGCATTGTCCGTGTGTATATGTCGAACAGAAAATCGAGACAAAATTGCTTTAAATACAAATGCAAAATTGTTAAAATGATCTCCAGACATCTTGGCAGACAAATGGTATTTTTTTATTGAAATCTTCATTGTCATTGTAATAGAAGTATTGACCCACGCTGGCCTTTTCAATTTGGTTTTAAACTCCTTGACAATTAATAGTCGACGATTTTTTAAAACAGCAAGAAAAAGCGGGTAAGTTTGGAGTGATTGTTTACTAAAAGGACGTTGAGAATGAATGGAAAATATAACATTAATTAAAAAGAAAAACAAATACTGCATTCACAGATCAAAGGCACACGCAACCGGCACATTATTGAGATTTTGTTGTATTTTTGCTTTGATCAATGAGTATAGACCCCTTTTTGAGAAGATATTTTTTTTGGGGGGAACATGACGCGTGTCAAACATGGACCCATCTACATGACTATATCAAGTATCTATCACTACACACGCGGCAAATGCACACGTGGTCCCTTCCACAATCACTGACGCGCACTACAAACGCGCATGTTCAAGCGAGTCATACTTTAGTGCACGTCAGACATAACCGCGGCTTTGCTTTTGACAGAAGAGAATGGGACGGAGACAAATTATCCTTCTTGTATAAATGTGTTTAAATTAAGGAATATGTCGTAATTAGAAATGCACATAATTATTTTTCCAAACCCTCAACATGATGAGCGATTCTGCATAACATAATGAATTGGAGAAGGGACGCTTGTCCTGTATCCAATAATAATCACCCTTTATACTCAAATCTATTGTGAGTCTGCAATGCATAACTGGGCATTAGTGGGAAAGAGGAAAACTAAGTATACAAGATATTGAATATCCATCTTTAAGCCACAAGACAGTACAGTAATATGCCCCTCTCCACACAGGCAACGAATCTACAGAGCGGCGAATGCTTGCGAACGTAGCGAGTATGATATTTCGTCAGGGTTCGTGAAAGGTTGCAAGAAAGTTCGTAAACAGTTCTCATTGTTGCAAACAGTTTTTCTTGTCGCAAAGAAATTTTGAACATGTTCAAATAATACGAAATAGGTCAGAGCTTCAATAATAATGATAACGATTAAAAAAAGAATGTTAACATTTATACATTTTTTGGCAATCCGTGGTATTCGTATAGCCTGTGTAGATAAGGGACATAGACGTTAAGGATAACTTGTGAGTTTTAGGATAAGCGCTGCATTCTGAATATTGACGTTCTTATCAGTGTTGTCTGGAAGCGTGTGGTACTTATAATATTTATTTTTTTTCTTCTTTGTTTCCATTAACATTTGACAATTTGAAACGACTTCATATTTGAAATGAGTCTTGATGCAGAGATGATTTGATAACATCGAGATCTGAGCTCAATTGGTGATCAGTGGCTCACATTTCCATACATAGAGGAATATGAAATAATTTCACAGGGCTCTCAAATTGGATTGGTACCCAAGTTATATTAAATAAATTACCGATTGCAACTTTAGCAATATCCCCTGCCGATACGCATGGATGAACGAGTTATTAAAAGCCTGCACAAATGTTCCATAAAAAATTGGAGCGATAAATGCTGTGTATCCAAATCAGATTGAGCAGATGTTTACTAGATTTAACAACATTTATTAACTTGTTTGCGTCCCAGTTTGTTTATTAATACACGATGCATTGTCCGTGTGTATATGTCGAACAGAAAATCGAGACAAAATTGCTTTAAATACAAATGCAAAATTGTTAAAATGATCTCCAGACATCTTGGCAGACAAATGGTATTTTTTTATTGAAATCTTCATTGTCATTGTAATAGAAGTATTGACCCACGCTGGCCTTTTCAATTTGGTTTTAAACTCCTTGACAATTAATAGTCGACGATTTTTTAAAACAGCAAGAAAAAGCGGGTAAGTTTGGAGTGATTGTTTACTAAAAGGACGTTGAGAATGAATGGAAAATATAACATTAATTAAAAAGAAAAACAAATACTGCATTCACAGATCAAAGGCACACGCAACCGGCACATTATTGCGATTTTGTTGTATTTTTGCTTTGATCAATGAGTATAGACCCCTTTTTGAGAAGATATGTTTTTGGGGGGGAACATGACGCGTGTCAAACATGGACCCATCTACATGACTATATCAAGTATCTATCACTACACACGCGGCAAATGCACACGTGGTCCCTTCCACAATCACTGACGCGCACTACAAACGCGCATGTTCAAGCGAGTCATACTTTAGTGCACGTCAGACATAACCGCGGCTTTGCTTTTGACAGAAGAGAATGGGACGGAGACAAATTATCCTTCTTGTATAACTGTGTTTAAATTAAGGAATATGTCGTAATTAGAAATGCACATAATTATTTTTCCAAACCCTCAACATGATGAGCGATTCTGCATAACATAATGAATTGGAGAAGGGACGCTTGTCCTGTATCCAATAATAATCACCCTTTATACTCAAATCTATTGTGAGTCTGCAATGCATAACTGGGCATTAGTGGGAAAGAGGAAAACTAAGTATACAAGATATTGAATATCCATCTTTAAGCCACAAGACAGTACAGTAATATGCCCCTCTCCACACAGGCAACGAATCTACAGAGCGGCGAATGCTTGCGAACGTAGCGAGTATGATATTTCGCCAGGGTTCGTGAAAGGTTGCAAGAAAGTTCGTAAACAGTTCTCATTGTTGCAAACAGTTTTTCTTGTCGCAAAGAAATTTTGAACATGTTCAAATAATACGAAATAGGTCAGAGCTTCAATAATAATGATAACGATTAAAAAAAGAATGTTAACATTTATACATTTTTTGGCAATCCGTGGTATTCGTATAGCCTGTGTAGATAAGGGACATAGACGTTAAGGATAACTTGTGAGTTTTAGGATAAGCGCTGCATTCTGAATATTGACGTTCTTATCAGTGTTGTCTGGAAGCGTGTGGTACTTATAATATTTATTTTTTTTCTTCTTTATTTCCATGAAAATTTGACAATTTGAAACGACTTCATATTTGAAATGAGTCTTGATGCAGAGATGATTTGATAACATCGAGATCTGAGCTCAATTGGTGATCAGTGGCTCACATTTCCATACATAGAGGAATATGAAATAATTTCACAGGGCTCTCAAATTGGATTGGTTCCCAAGTTATATTAAATAAATTACCGATTGCAACTTTAGCAATATCCCCTGCCGATACGCATGGACGAACGAGTCATTAAAAGCCTGCACAAATGTTCCATAAAAATAGGAGCGGTAAATGCTGTGTATCCAAATCAGATTGAGCAGATGTTTACTAGATTTAACAACATTTATTAACTTGTTTGCGTCCCAGTTTGTTTATTAATACACGATGCATTGTCCGTGTGTATATGTCGAACAGAAAATCGAGACAAAATTGCTTTAAATACAAATGCAAAATTGTTAAAATGATCTCCAGACATCTTGGCAGACAAATTGTATTTTTTTATTGAAATCTTCATTGTCATTGTAATAGAAGTATTGACCCACGCTGGCCTTTTCAATTTGGTTTTAAACTCCTTGACAATTAATAGTCGACGATTGTTTAAAACAGCAAGAAAAAGCTGGTAAGTTTGGATTGATCTTTTACTAAAAGGACGTGGAGAATGAATGGAAAATATTACATTAATTAAAAAGAAAAACAAATACTGCGTTCACAAATAAAAGGCACACGCAGCCGGCACATTATTGCGATTTTTTTTTTTTTTGCTCTGATCAATGAGTATAGACCCCTTTTTGAGAAGAAATTTTTTTGGGGGGAACATGACGCGTGTCAAACATGGACCCATCTACATGACTTTATCAAGTATCTATCACTACACACGCGGCAAATGCACAAGTGGTCTCTTCCACAATCACTGACGCGCACTTCAAACGCGCATGTTCAAGCGAGTCATACTTTAGTGCACGTCAGACATAACCGCGGCTATGCTTTTGACAGAAGAGAATGGGACGGAGACAAATTATCCTTCTTGTATAACTTTGTTTAAATTAAGGAATATGTCGTAATTAGAAATGCACATAATTATGTTGCACGTTTGAAATTTTGACTGCAAGCGAACTGATAAGGTGGCTTGCGTGTTAACCCCGAAATGTTTGTTTTCCAAACCCTCAAAATGATGAGCGATTCTGCATAACATAATGAACTGGAGAAGGGACGCTTGTCCTGTATCCAATAATAATCACCCTTTATACTCAAATCTATTGTGAGTCTGCAATGCATAACTGGGCATTAGTGGGAAAGAGGAAAACTAAGTATAAAAGTTATTGAATATCCATCTTTAAGCCACAAGACAGTACAGTAATATGCCCCTCTCCACACAGGCTACGAATCTACAGAGCGGCGAATGCTTGCGAACGTAGCGAGTTTAATATTTCGCCAGGTTTCGTAGAAGGTTGCAAGAAAGTTCGTTAACAGTTCTCATTGTTGCAAACAGTTTTTCTTGTCGCAAAGAAATTTTGAACATGTTCAAATAATACGAAATAGGTCAGAGCTTCAATAATAATGATTACGATTAAAAAAGAATGTTAACATTTATACATTTTGTGGCAATCCGTGGTATTCGTATAGCCTGTGTGGATAAGGGATATAGACGTTAAGGATAACTTGTGAGTTTTAGGATAAGCGCTGCATTCTGAATATTGACGTTCTTATCAGTGTTGTCTGGAAGCGTGTGGTACTTATTTTATGGTGTTTTTTTGGTTTGTTTTTTGTATTTTCTTCTTTGTTTCCATGAACATTTGACAATTTGAAACAACTTCATATTTGAAAGGAGTCTTGATGCAGAGATGATTTAATAACATCAAGATCTGAGCTCAACTGGTGATCAGGGGCTCACATTTCCATAAGTATAGGGATAATAAATAATTTCCCAGGGCTCTCAAATTGGACTGGTTCCCAAGTAATATTAAATAAATTACCGATTGCAACTTTAGCAATATCCCCTGCCGATACGCATGGACGAACGAGTAATTAAAACCCTGCACAAATGTTCCATAAAAAATATTAGCGATAAATGCTGTGTATCCAAATCAGGTTGAGCAGATGTTTACTAGATTTAACAACATTTATTAGCTTGTTTGTGTCCTATGTTTGTTTATTAATACACGATGCATTGTCTGTGTGTATATTTTTTAAAAACAGCAAGAAAAAGCGGGTAAGTTTCGTTTGATTCTTTACTAAAAGGACGTGGAGAATGAATGGAAAATATTACATTAATTAAAAAGATAAACAAAAACTGCATTCACATAACAAAGGTACACGCAGCCGGCACATAAAGGCGATTTTTTTTTTTTTGCTCTGATCAAGGAGTAGACCCTTTTTTCAGGAGACATTTATTTGGGGGGGAACATGACGCGTGTCAAACATGGACCCATCTACATGACTATATCAAGTATATATCACTACACACGTGGCAAATGCACACGTGGTCCCTTCCACAATCACTGACGCGCACTTCAAACGCGCATGCTAAAGGGAGTCATACTTTAGTGCACGTCAGACATAACCACGGCTATGATTTTTAATGGGACGGAGTTAATATTTTTCTTGGATCACATTTTTATGAAGGAATATCTCGTAGTATCATCAAATAACCACAGAGGAAAATTACTGAATTCTAAGTTTTTGAAAGGTGAACAAAGATAGGAATATGAAATAATTTCCCGGGCTCTCAAATTGGATTGGTTCCCAATATCGATTGCATTTTTAGCAATATTCCCTGCCGATACGCATAGACGATACGAGTCATCAAAAGCCTGAAAAATGTTCCATAAAAAATAGGAGCGATAAATGCTGTGTATCCAATTCAGATTGAGCAGATGTTTGCTTAACCTTAAAAATTATTTAACTTGTTTGTCTCCCATGTTTGGGAGATGCATTGTCTGTGCGTATGTCGAACAGAAAATCGAGACAAAATTGCTTTAAATACAAATGTTAGATTTTGAAAAATAATCTTCGGACATCTTGATATGCCAATGAGCATTTTCATTGAAATGGACGAAATCGTCATTGTCATTGTGATACAAGTATTGAACCACGCTTGCCTTTTTGATTTTGTTTTAAACTCCTTGACAATTACAAGTCGAGATGATTATTCTTTTGGGAAATCGACGTAGTGTTGTCAAGCACGGACCGATCTACATATAAAGCACGCACCTATCACTGCACACGTGGTCCCTTCCACAATCACTGACGCGCACCTCAAACCCTCATGCTCATGTTAGTCAGACTTTAGTGCACGTCAGACATTATCACGGCTATGATTTGTACAGATGCGAATGGGGCGAATACATATTATCCTTGAATAACGTTTGTTTAAATGAAGACCTATTTCGTAGTGTACATTATGATGCACGTTTAAAATAGTAACCGCAAACGAATTGATAAGGTGGCAGGCGTGAAAAAAAACACTCACTGTAGTAAGTGTCACTGCCTCAGATTTCAACGATCTTGATCAAATACTAAATGACAATAATACAACATGCAAGTGAAGATACGAATAAAAGTATGAGAAGGTCAGGACAAAAGAGGGGTGTAAGGGGTCGAATATGGTTAGGAATATAGGTCGGCAAAAGGCCTTATCACACGATGTATTAAACAAAAGAACAAAAAATCGCAAGACTTGCTGTAACCAGGTTTTGGAATTTGAACAAAAGAAGACTATTTTGCAATCCAATAAATGTCTTATCAGCTTTTATTGTGCAACAACAATTGTGTTTGGCCAAACAATTTAATCAAGATAAAATCACAGTTTAGATCAAAGAATACAATAGCAACAGGTAATTTACAAGGATACCCAGTAAGCCGGCCGGCAGACAACAATAACAATATAGGAGTTTTGATGGTCTATGAACGGCGTCCCCGTCCTATCTGATGATGGCCAGTCCTGTCATTCTGACAGATCCGATGACTCTTGAAGTCAGCGAACAGTTCAACAGCGATAAGGCAGCTAGACGAAATATCCTGCCTCCTTCTAACAGATTCGATGACTCCCACGAAGTTTGCGAACAGTTCAACGGTACAAACTAGCGAAGGCAGACTAGACGAAATCTCCTGTCTCCTTCTGGTATCCACAAGTTTACTCAGGACTGCAGTCTTCGGTGTCACCTCTCAAAAGTGCCGGTTTGCAGTATCGAGTTATGCAAGTTCACTTCCAGTACAGTAGACAACTGAGAGTTGAGAGTGGTTACACTGGTGAACAATTGGGCTCAGCGAGAGACCAAAACAAACTCTTACAGATAGCAGTAAACAGTGAACTTGTAACTCTAGCCTGAGAGCCAATGATCACATATCCATAATCAGAATAAACTGCTGGATGATTTTGGGATTAAACCACTAAAACAAAGGCTGATTTTGTGGATTAAAAACGTTTATCTTCCGTCAAACATCAGCAAAAACATCAAGAAACATGGCGTTCATCACACGCGGTATCGCATGCATAGCGCATGGCTGTTTTAGTCGCGAGAGGGTGCACCAACGCAGCGCGATGGGCTACATTGCTTTTGAGTTTTTCTCAACCTTGAGAAATCTTACAAAACGGTTATACTCTGGCGCTTATGGGTCCATTCAAAAGGGACAGTGAGACAATTCCGAGATGCGAATACACATTTCGCGGGTAATCGGTAAACTAAACATTTTATGAATGTAAATGCTGCTAGTACCAACGCGACGCTGAGGTTGCATGTGTCATGCAAAAGGAGAAAATGAAAAGGAGACAACAACGAATAATTTATAGGAATTGATAATACCACAAAGAGATAATGTAAACATTTTTTTGACCTTCAACGACGTAGATAAGTACAAGACAACGATGATACCCATTTCCTTTCTGAATGATAAGGCCACGCTGGTAAACAGTACGCAATTTGTTGTCATCCTGTGATATATTATATCAGGATCTCAACAAGTCTGATTAAACATCTAGAGCTCAGTATGTGTATAATATTATTAATCGTTGAGTTTTATAAGAATCTATACGTCTGATGTTTGCAATTAATCGCAAATGTTATTAGCATCAAAAGTCACTTGTTTTGTTATTAATATCATTTTGGGTCCGTTTTGCATTTCAAGGCAGTTGGTTTTGGTTTGCATACTCCGTATCATGTTTTATTGTTGAAGTAGACTCGTTCAAAATCACTTTGGGCACATGTCAGACTCAAGTTTTTTGTGTACGTGATATTTCAATGGAAAGGAAGCGCGGATGAGTGAATTATTGATAATCTACTTGAAGGGGGGACAGTATAATAACAAAGGTACATGTGAACAGCTCATTTGGTACGCATAGTTACTGTTACGGTCCATTGCGGACGGGAGCCGAACACAGCACACCTCAAGCCCCATGGACAAAAGAGATTACCTGGTAGTCTGTGTGCACTGGTTTCCCAGAACACCCGAAACATGTCAAAAACCACGACTTGAACCACATCATCATCATTTCTCTCTGTGCCAGAATGCACACAAGGCCAAGACATCATTCCTCCAATGAGTTCGGTCTAGAGCTGTACAAGGTGCTGAGTTCCACGTGCTCCAGCCTGCGTCGTTCCGCTCCACCTCCACCATTCGCCGCCAAGTTGTTTTTGGGCGGCCCCGTTTCCGTCTTCCTTCAGGTATCCACCCAAGGGCCACAGCACAATCATCGCTCCTGTCCTTTCTCAAGACATGACCATCCATCTCCTTCTTCCCACCTCCTCGCTGATCTTTTCTGCCCCTGCCATCTCTAGAACTGTTTTATTGGAGACATGTTGCTACCATCGAATCTTGAAAATTCTCCTCAGGCACTTAGTCTGGAAGATATCCAGTCTCTCTTCCTCTCCCTTTGTCAGTTTCCAGGTCTCACACCGTAGAGCAGGAGTGACAAGACCAGGCTCTTGAAGAGCGAAGCTTTGGTCTTTTCGCTGATGTCGCTGGCTTGCCAGATGTTTGATAGCCGCTTTATCTGTGCACTGGCTAAGGCTACTCTCTTCTTGACATCTGCTGTGCCTCCACCATCCTTTGTGACATTTGCGCCCAGATAAATGAAGTTCTCCTCCTCCTCCACTTCACTTTCTCCAACCTTCAACTTGTCATCACTCTTGCTGTTGACTTTCATGGCTTTGCATTTCCGCCCATTCAGCTTCAGCCCAACTGTCAGGTGCAAGGTCTATTTACAGACCGTATGGGAACCGAGCCAGGTTGCCCAATCCCTTCTGGCCTGATCAGTTCAGAGCTTGATGCCACTTGGTTACTCAAGCGTGTCACCTACTCTAGTCCAGACCACCAGTCAGTACTTCAATAAAGGGCAGCTTAATCTCTTGGTTGGCTATTGTTAACGGATAACGTGGCTGACTTGGCAAGATACACGGCCGCTTAATTTGTCTTCTTGTTCGACTTGTATCATGTACATGTACTTACATTTTAAAATGTATCCATTATGTTGTTAATAACAGTTAAAACTATATTTCTCGATACACTGTACATTGCAGAGCTGACAACTCTCCGCGATCCTGCTCCCATATAAGGGAGTGTTTCAAAATATAACCCCTGGTAAAAATAGCGGTATCACTGTTTTTATTAGCGGTAACGTTGTGGTTGCTCTTCTGACTGAAAATCTGAGCAGCTTCAATAATCGCATATTCAGGAGGTCAAATCTGGAGCCAGGAACTCATTAACACTTAGTTGGTAATTGAAAGAAACTCATCTTTCAATAGACTACTGGTTTTCATTGTGAGCCCACCAGATAACAGACAAAAGAAACTGACACGCTATGGGGCTAACCCCAATTTCAATGAGTTGTTGCTTTTACTCCTGGATGCCCAGTTGGAGGATTAAGGGCATTAAGATCACTATTGGTGCTAAACAAACAACGAGTCCGAGAGTGGGGTGAAAGTTGTGCCAGAATATTTTGTTTTCTAAAATCCAAATTTCAGTTGATATAAATGTGAAAATCGTTGTTTTTGGAAAGGTTCTTTGATCATATTTTTGAACGGTAAAATGTGGTTAAGGAATGACTGAGATCAGACATTGTTCATTGCAGAGATTTTTCACCGGCTCCGGAAATCAAACTTGCACACTGAGGTCACCAGGCTACTGATCAATATCTGTGTACGACGAATACCTATTGTGTCTCAACTGTAGGTGTCAAACTATTTAATATATTTGTTTTCCTGTATATTTGTGAATCCTGTGTGTTAATATATTTGTTTTCAGGGACTTGACCGACCATTATTGTATCTCTGAGACCCGCCCTGCAATATTTTCGTCTCCGAACTATTATTTTCCCCGGCTGAGAATATATTTGTATTTGGGGACTTCGCCGACCATTATTGTATTTCCGAGATCCGCCCTGCAATATTTTAGTCTCCCAACTATTATTTTCCCGGCTGAGAATATATTTGTTTTCAGGGACTTGACCGACCATTATTGTATTTCTGAGACCCGCCCTGCAATATTTTCTTCTCCCAACTATTATTTTCCCGGCTGAGAATATATTTGTTTTCAGGGACTTGACCGACCATTATTGTATCTCTGAGACCCGCCCTGCAATATTTTCGTCTCCCAACTATTATTTTCCCAGGCTGAGAATATATTTGTATTTGGGGACTTCGCCGATCATTATTGTATTTCCGAGATCCGCCCTGCAATATTTTAGTCTCCCAACTATTATGTTCCCGGCTGATAATATATTTGTTTTCAGGGACTTGACCGACCATTATTGTATTTCTGAGACCCGCCCTGCAATATTTTCTTCTCCCAACTATTATTTTCCCGGCTGAGAATATATTTGTTTTCAGGGACTTGACCGACCATTATTGTATCTCTGAGACCCGCCCTACAATATTTTCGTCGCCCAACTACTATTTTCCCAGGCTGAGAATATATTTGTATTTGGGGACTTCGCCGACCATTATTGTATCTCCGAGATCCGCCCTGCAATATTTTCGTCGCCCAACTACTATTTTCCCAGGCTGAGAATATATTTGTATTTGGGGACTTCGCCGATCATTATTGTATTTCCGAGATCCGCCCTGCAATATTTTAGTCTCCAAACTATTATGTTCCCGGCTGATAATATATTTGTTTTCAGGGACTTGACCGACCATTATTGTATTTCTGAGACCCGCCCTGCAATATTTTCTGCAATAACAGATTAGTGACCCCAACATATTTGAAGAGCGTGGTTATTATATCCCTGTCCAGCCTGCCCAGAGGATAATAGCTTTCCAAATTGGTCTTTTGTTAAGGCCAGGCTGCCTGGTCTCTCCAGCCAGTTGAGTTAATCCCCTGCTTGGCGTATTTAATCCCCCTGCACCCGGTGGCAATCACGATCCCGATCCCTCCACTCAACCGGGTGGGCCTTGTCCATCCGGTCCGGGAAGGGATTGTAAATAGACCTCGCGCATAGCTGCATTGTCTTTCAATTTTGCTGTTTCGTGCTGCATGTGATTCATTGCCGAGGATAAAAGGGCGAGATCATTTGCAAAGTCGAGGTCCTCCAACATAGTTGTGAAGTTCCATCTGATTCCAGTTCTCTCACCCTCTACAGTTTTCCGCATTACCCAGTCGATCACCAACAGGAAGAGGAATCCCGACATGCAGCAGCCCTGCTTTACTCCGGTAATCACTGGGAACCGGTCTGTTGTTTCATTTTCCACTCCTACGTATTTTGTTAAACTAAGCATATTAA
The DNA here is from genome assembly GCA_963971285.1 of Astropecten irregularis. NCBI lineage: Eukaryota > Metazoa > Echinodermata > Asteroidea > Paxillosida > Astropectinidae > Astropecten > Astropecten irregularis. The sequence goes on along the minus strand of OZ020251.1, from coordinate 17,970,305 downwards.
CAAACACGAAACTTGATGATTGAATTATAGTGTACACATGTGCTGCTGTTGCAATGGAATGGTACCATCTTAAATAAAAGCTAACAATTAACGCGCTGGTATCGATCTGTACATTGTAAGCTCAGTACATTTGCACACAATATCTAACCAGAACAGTTTTATCAAATAACCACAAATCCTCAATATGTTTCAAGTAGTTTTATTTCACATCGGACATTATTATTACAAGTAATGAACTGCTGCAAACTGCTCATCAGCCAAATTGACCTGAAATTTATAAAATGCTTAGAGTTGGAAGTACCAGATGCGTTTCAATCCTAGCAGGATCTTTATCTTTATTACCTTCGATAAAGATCTTGCTAGGATCGAAACGCGTCAGGCCCTCCCAACTCTAAGCACGGACATGACTTCCAGTTTAACAAATTGATAGTTTTAAACATATTTCAAAACGTCACATAATAATGATCGTTGAATTTGATTTAAAATCACGGTTTTTTAAATCACGGTCTGTGTCATCCCTTTTTCTTTGATGAACAACATTTAATCTGTTTTCTTGTTTGAAATAAAGCGAAATAAGTAGGATTAAGATTGCTACTGAATGTTGACAATGTAGGTGTTTTGTACAGTTTGCTGTTGATTTTGTACTATTAACCCTTTCCATAGTAATCCATGGTGGAAGATCAATCCATTTCAAATCGCATTGCGATCAGGTCAGACGAACGACTCCGCATTCGTTGGGAAAGGAGTGGATAATTTGTTTTTATATGCTTGAAATGGTATGAATTATTACAAGGGTTAATGGGAAGCAGCTTATTTTGAACACATAATTATCATAATCTTGCGTCAAACAATTGTCGCATACGAGTTATTCCATGTCAGGCCAACACTATTTTGTAACTTAGGTTCTTTTTTTTTTAAATAAAAATTGGTATGCAAGTAGGTATCAATGGGTTATGAATATATGCCAATTTTAAGTGGAAACCCCCCACCCATATTGCCAGTACGCATGCGTAAAAAAACGGACATTTTCATGTTCTGACACTACCTTTACACATGATTAAACTATAAATCGGTCATATTCCCACAACAGTATGCAAGGTTGGTATCGAAATGACCAGAATAAGATGCTCTATTGACACCACCAAAACATTGGAGAAAACATAAAAGTGGATACCCATACCTTTGACATGCAAACTTTGACCTAGATAAAAAAAATATATATATTTCATTCCGAAATTTCACGAAACGACGTTTGCTTGATAGAACTGGTCTTTCTCTGCAGGATTTCATTGAAATTTCGCTGACCACTTGAAAATTGACGATTTAATGGAATTTGTTCTGATTAATGCATGCGTAGTTTTGACCCCTTTTACAACAATAGACAACACAACTTTCTCTGTGCGGTTCCCTTTAATGTAATTTTAATTTTCCCGATTTATGCTACACGCGTGTCACGTTAACAGGGGGTGCAACTTGCCTTGCCAGAACAGCATGACAACATCGATAAAGCTACAGGGGGCGCTATTGTAAAAGCTGCTTTAATTTTTGACGAGCCTCCGCCTTTAAAGACCGAAAGACAGATTCACTTTCGTCTTCGAAGATAGTAAAGTGTCATGGCCTTTTTTTTTATTTTAAGGGAAAAGCACAATGCAACTTCAAAAAAGTGCAATGCAACTTCAAAGACATTGTGTAAATAATTATCTGCTTATGTCTATGCATTTGCGTTGGTTGATTGTTGGCACTGTTGGATTCCATTTGTTATATTGTATTAAAGTTGGTATTGTTTTACCCTACACGTCTGATATTATTGCGATTTTTGAGCGACCAAAACAAGAATCAAACTCAATAATCAGGGTGTGGATTTGATTGGGCCATTTTAACAAATGGCCGGAGGCGAACCTTTTCTTTCCGCCTTCCCCTTGGCGTACCGCTTCATGTATTTCAAGGTCTGTTTAAATAGAAAGCATGTCAGTTGTAAATAAACTGAAGTCTTGTTGAGATCACTTCAGGTTTTACTTTAAATTCCTCAGGAAAGAGCCCAGCAATTAACCACCTTTATGTAGCACAGTCCATCTAGAATCATAATGTTTCCTGGGCTTTGCGCTCGCGTTACATTCACCAATTGCAAGCGCCAACCTTTCCTTTTAAAAGTTGTGGACACTTTATTATACATGTCGAAAAAAGCCGAGACTGCACCATAGAGCATATAAGATCCTAAAGCTCCTGGACCCGCTTAAGGGCCCCGGAGGGTCAAACCGGACCCTACGCCAAAATGGTTTCGCCCACGAAGATATCTTAGAAATCTCAGCACCACTGTCACATACATGTTCCCACGGGTCTGATAATGTCCGTTTTCATTTACAGTACATTTACAATATAATTGTGTTCTATGTTCTTTGTGGTTGCATATTTTATGTAAACAAAGATGGAATGGTGTTGATGATATCCGGCCAGCGTGGTTAAATTGGAGGTCCATTCTAATTGTTACAAAATGATAATTTCAACAAATCATAGTAATCATTAGTCTTGGTTCCAGGACCTTCGTCGTTGCTTTCCCGCAGGCGATTTTATTTTTCATACCACACGATGAATAGAGGACCCCAAGAAAGCATTCCAATTGGTCTGTTGCTCATGCATTATGCATGATAGGTCACAAGAGTTGCAGCTGTTGTTATAGGCTATTGTCAGTGTAGTGGGTAGACTCCTGTTTGAGCACTGAACTGGCTTCTTTTTTTGGGGGGGGGAGGTTGGTCCATAGAGGAAGGAACAGACTAACCCCCGAAGAATCCTTTGCAGAGTTAATTCGACATCTCTAGTAGTAGTACACGGAAAAATCGTACTTAAAGTTTACGGTACTTGCGCCGAAAAATATCCCCCAAATGACAAGACATCACAAATCGGTTCGACACAATCGCTCCATCTCTTCTCAGAATGTCAGGTATAAAAATAAAATTCAGCTTACTGAAAATCATGCAACATTATTACTTGGTTAATAACAATGGTAATAACTTACCATTCATAAGAAAAGAAATTACCTTTTATATCTATGAAAAAAATTGTTGCATTGTTCTGACAGCCGGTGTGTACAGAAATTGCCGGTATTTATTTTGACACTTCGAAGGCATTGATAAATTGTACTGGCATTACATCACTGTTGATGATCATTATTTCGTGGTCCAGCTTCTATATGGTGCACGGTACTTCCATGGACCTTGTACATTTATAGGTCTATAGCAGACCCTCTTTATAAGAACCGTAATTTGACTGGACCAGTAGCCAAACTGACCACTTGTGACCTTGTGGTCAATGTGATTGCTGACAGATAAGTCAGTGTGGGGTCTAGAGATGGCAGTTCTACCCTTATTATGCACATGTGTACGTGTGTACATAATGCAGTGTGGGTAAGTCAAGGAAAACTGATGTATCATGCATAATGCATTAGCAACAGACCAATTGGAATGCTTTATTGTGGTCCAATATTCATCGTGTGGTACGAAAAATTAAATCGCTTCCCGCGGACCATATGGCGCCCCCGCGCGGCGGATACGGGAGAATTCAGTCAGACTTTTGGATCGTCAAGAAGGTCTTGGATATTTTGTATTTGAGGGCGGGGCCAGATTATGGTAATAAGGCACAGCGCGTATGACGTATGGTGATTGAATATGCATATAAATCTGAACTTCGAGGCTTGTGGTCAGCTACCATGGCAATGGCCGGGTCAAAAGGGCAACACACAGAGATCGCTGCATAATTTGTAACTTTCCCACGGTGTGTATTGCCATGCAGTGTACAGGTGTATGTAATGTACCATGCATGCATACTGTACATTGTACATGTATACAGTGTAAATTGATTTTTGTTTATAGGTCTAGGCCTCAGGCTAAATAGCACGTTTAAAACTCCTTGCTTCATGTTTTTTTACCAAATACAATGAAATTCTAGTATTCTAAGGTACAATAATTCGTCAACCGTGGTTTTCTACATTATGTTGTAAATAAGCCACTGAAATACACAGTAATATGTGTATATGTTTAAAGTAAATTTAACTTCATATTAATAACATTTCAGATCTGAACAAGTCTGGATGGTACCTGTGGTTATTTGGATGGATAAAGAACAAAGTTAACATCCTGCAAAAGTGATCGATATCAAAGTTTATGGTCGGAATCCCGATGTTCACTACTTATATCCCTTGAAAGCCAGAGACATGCAAATAAAAGGAAATGACACATGTGAAATGAAACCAAGAGAGGGGTAGATGAAAGTTTGTTTTGAGTTTTGGGGTTTATCTGAAAGAGCAGAAATAATTGAGATTTAATTAAAAATGGTGCGGCACTGCATTGGAATATATTATTAAATTGTTGTTATCTTTTTTGTTTGTTACCTCAGTCTGTAAGGTTAAACAGGCAAACAAGATAAAAAGTGAGGCATAAGTTTACATATTTCCTACGCCGGCCGACTCGTATGCCGACCAACTCGTACGCCGACCAACTTGTGCGCCAACCAACTCGTACGCCAACCAACAACATGTATATAGTTTGTAAACGTTGGCCGTTTTTTCTTCAGTTTAGACCAAACTTTTTTCATGTTGTTTGTAATTGTGAAAATAAAATCAAGAAAATTAAATCATTTCAACGATACAACATGACGTAATCATTTCATATGATACGATATAATTTCAACGATACGAAATGATTTTGCGAATACGAAATTTAATCGAGAACATGAAAGCTTATTAAAAAATGAACATTGACGTTATAACGATACAAAGTCGTTTTAACTGTACGAAATCATTTCAACGATACAAAATCATTTAATTTAAATCACATGTTTTGTACTTCTGTTTTCCTTCCATCATGTTTCACTTGTGGGCGGCAGGTGTTGCCAAAACATATCGTTCCTACCTCTTGGGGTTGTAAATTTGTGATAATTGAAAACTCTTGAACTGACGATCGCTAGCTCGTCGATGAGCTAGACGGCATAGAATATGCACTGCCATTAAACGCCAGTTCGATTGCGTAGTACATACAGTACAGTCCTCAAATTTTTTCCCCGAAAGGTTTTAAAATATACTGCATATGATATTCAGCGTGACAGAGGCCCCAGACCGTCGAACGTACATAAATACACCTACTGTCAACAATGTTTGTCTTACATAAATAATTCATGATGTGAGCTGAAACTCGCTCGCTGATCGGCTCCCTTGGAAATCCAAGGGAGATTCGACGAAAAGTAAAGAAAAAGTTAAACATCACTTTACAAAATATCCAAGACCTTTGTGACGATCCAAAAGTCTGACAGAGTTCTCCCATATCCGTTACGCGGGGGCGCCTTATGGGCCGCGGGAAGCAACAACGAAGGTCTTGGAACCAATCATTGACACAGAAATTATAGGGATGATCATAGGGATGACGACGGTTTATGCAGTAACTGTAGAGGGCACTATTACAAAAGTATGGGATTTCATCTGTGCCATGTTACTCGACATAGTAGTGATGCGTTAGTGCACTCGCCTCTCACAAATGTGACTCGGGTTCGATTCCAACCTTGGTCTTATGTGAGTAGAGTTGAGCGTTGGTTCTCTCCAATGCTCTCCTATGCTGTCCGGTTTCCCTCCCTCCACAAAAAGCAAACACTTTCGATCTCAGGCTGTGCTCCGTGATTATATACAAGTTGGTATGGCTGGCAGCCAAGGGTGAAATGCCTGCAACTATATCAAAATGTAGCCGCATCCTTTGCAATACGGGCGTTTCACAAGAGCCACCATGAGTTTGCAATATGTTGGCCAATTTGTCTACAAGCTGCTCATCTTTGTACATGCTTAATTAGTCGACATAATTAATTCAGCGCATTGTGATGGGCCAACGCGGTGGCGCACTATTGTGAAGCACCCTTATTCAGCACCACAGCAGCTGCGAGCGTGAATAATTATCCTCCCAAATTATTACCTTTATTACGCAGTTTATGTCGTTACTGTAGAGGGCGCTATTACAGAAGTATATGTGCCATGTTAGAAGTATGGAGCACGTGGCATTCTTGCTTGGATCTCCCTAACAAAATGCGCCGACAATGAGGGCGTACCGGCTTCAAGGGGAAGGCTTGTTCAGCCTTGAAACTTTCCGTGTTGAATCTTGTGAACGCTCATTTGGCGAAACTACCGGAAGACAAGTATCAAAATGTCACATTACGAATGTAGATATATGGAAGATCCAAGCAAGAACGTCGAAGTGTTACAAATGAGGGTTAAACTGAAGGCCTGTTTGTTTAAGGCAAATGATCCCATATTTAGGGATTCACGTCCTATGCAGGGAACGCTTAAATGGGATCCGGATTCCCAGAATACGAGATCCTTTGCATGACACAAACAGGCCCTGACACTTTAAAGCCCCTAAAATTACCTTAAGTTGTCTTCACAAATTAGTTAAATTGAGTACAGTATCGCCATCACAGTTCTGCTTAATATTATGCAAAATTCCCATTTTGCCTGCAAACACCTCGAAATTTTATAAATACAACTTTGTTTTAGGAATTAAAACAGCACGAGATTATAACCCTTGCCATAGAGCTATATTACGATTACTAGAGCGCTATCTCCATGTACAAAGTGGCGCCTGCTGGACGCATCGATGTTTGTGCACAAACCTATGTAATGGAATACACACAATTCTGTACGTTTTTTGTACGTTCATTTGCACATCTACGTTGTGTTATATACCGATGCGTTATCAATGCCAAATACGCACAAAATCCGACGCAGCCCCGGTAAATGCGCGTTTCATTTTGCACAGTCCGCGCAGCACTTCATTTTTTCTATGACGTTGGTTTTCATCAGCTGTCGAGTGATGTACAGCATCAGCATTCACGCGTACTTACTTGCAAATAGAGAACACTCTTCGATAGGCATTTAAATCGAAGTGTTCTTGTTCTACAGACACGCTCACAAATGACTTCGCCCAGACGACTTCAAGCGCTCTAGTAATTGTAATATAGCTCGCTCAATGCTCATTGCCTACCTGGCAATTACCGCGGCGCAGGTGTACATGTACTTGTCCATGCCGAAAGGTTCCAAATGAGCAGTAACAACTACGCAACCTGGGTATTTATGGGGGTGTTGAAAATACCCCTTAAAGGTAGTATCATACTTGGGGTTTTGTCAAAGAAATACATATTCACGGCAACATTATCAAGGACGATATAATAAAAGTCATCTGCGAAAATTTCATTCCCATACGGTGCCCACTTTTTGAGAAAACTGTGAAAAACGGCCACATTATTTCTTAAGTCTGTTCTGTTTTATTTTTTATCTTTTAAAAGATCAATACAATTTTCGGTCGTTGTTTTACTAATTTCTTGATAAATAAACCATATCAGGTGGATATATTTCAATGGTATGTTTCTACCACCACCATCGTCATACCCTGTAAGCTAAATCCGTGAACATTTCTGTTTTGGTGTCTTACCAATGTATGATACTACTTTTAAGGGGGAAAAAACCTTTGTGAACAAATCTAGCAGTTGAAAATATTATGATTTTGATGTTGAAACAAATTTTATTCACTTCCGATCACCATTATGAGGATGAATAAATAATTCAATGTTAAACAGAATTTCATAAGACCCTTAAAATGCATCAAATTTTCGTAAAACAGTATTCTAACGAAACTTGGGACATGCATGTGTAAATCTATGTTAAGCAATAATGATGATACTAACAGTGACGAAATAAAAATCAAACAATGCATGGATAAATAAAAAATGAAGAAAAACTCGCATTTTGGAATCACGAATACACGTTTTACCAATTGTTTGCAAATAATTGCAAATAATCGAGCTTTAGCTTGTGTTTTGCAATGCTTTTAGGAAACTCCTTTTCAAACTCAACATAAAAATTGTCAGATTTGCTCGCACGTTTTGAGTTTCGAAAAGAAATTTCGCCCGAAAATTGTCCGCGAATAGACTGCCAATGAGTAATTTTAGAAATGAAACCACGAATTTAATGAGTATCCCAAAACAAAAAATTACGTAAGCCCACAATATTTTATATTCACCACTAATCTGAAAAAAAGTTAATTAAATCAAACAGTAAATATATTGATTATTACCCAACACTATTTTAGGCAGTTTGTATGGTGGCCCTAAAGGGACATCGCATATCGCAAACGTGTGCGCACACGTATGCGATGTCGTGAAATTTATTGCATACGTGTGCGCACACGTATGCGATGTCGTGAAATTTATTGCATACGTGTGCGCACACGTATGCGATGTCGTGAAATTTAACGCATACGTGTGCGCACACGTATGCGATGTCGTGAAATTTATCGCATACGTGTGCGCACACGTATGCGACGTCGTGAAACAATTCGCGAATATGTGCGCACACGTATGCGAATTTGTTTGCAATGTCGTGAATTTTATTGCATACCTTTGTCGCATACCTTTGGGGTGATGTCATATTTTTGCGGGCAATTTGTTAGTGACCTAGGGAGTACTAGTCCGTGGGCCGAGGCCTTTTTTTTCGCTCATCACGCGGTCTTGTCTTCGGCATCTTTTCTAATATAATTATCACACTCGATAGATAAAAAATAGCAAATGCATAAAATGCTTGTTCCCACGCTGGGAAATTGCTCCCATCTTCAAAAAGAATTTTTAAAGACCGAAATAAAATTGAAAATGATAGCAGTGAGGAGAGACTTAGTACTACTACTAGGAAGCTCTACGTTACATGAATGCGGAAGTAAACAACATGGTGTCGTCTGCTACGAGTCGATGTCAGACACCGACGTTGAAAATTCCCTAGAAAGACATGTTTGGTACTTAATGCATTTTCAAACTGATGGAAGCTTAAGAACAACAGGGTTTACTGACATCTGGAAGACCATTCTCGACAGGCCAGTATGTCCAGATCACCCATAATCGCAATTTCCAAGGCCAGTTCATCACTGAACATTGCACCGTCGAGAAAGGAATCGGACGTGCGTATCATATGGCATGTTACATGTACAATGTAGGCCTAGCCCCTAGTCCTACGCGGAGTGAGCCTACCGACGCGACCGTGCTGATTCCAGCAACATCGCCGAGGCCGAGTGAGTAAAACCGTATTCAGATGATCATCATATTGGCATTAGTGTAGTTTACGCCACCCATATTATTTTCAGTATTTATTTGGGTAAGAAACTGTTTTGTTTTCACTGAAATATTGCCGAAATAAGTTCATTTTAGGGTTTCAGGACCATGAATAAATTTGCTTTATTTTGGAACAGAAGAAGGTAAATAAATACTGAAAATAATATGGGTGGCATAAACTACACTAACCCCATGATATTGGTGTACAGGGTAAAAGTTCTTCCTGAATTCTCCACCAGGGAGATTAATTGATTTCATATGATTTATATATTTATTAATTTTTGATTTTTTTTCTTGGCGGGGTGCATTTTTAAATGTTGTGGCTCCAGGCAGGGGTCAATTTCAGTCACTATAAAACTCATCGTAGTTTACTATCATTCGTGGGGCTTATGTTATGAGGCATTAACCCTATGTAGCATTTCTAGAATACGATCATGGGTTATCCGTCGTACCTCGAGTTACGATCGATAGGTTTCTTGAAATCGACCCCTGGCTTAGAGTCCTATTCTAGTCTTTGAAATTGAAGTGGCTTAAATTAGAGTTCGACCTATGAAATAATGATCAGGAAATGATGTAGGAGTGTACATGCATCATTTCATGATCATTGGGAGTAGTGTACAAACGACTGCTCGCAATGCATGCCTATACTGAAGATCAAGGTGCATTGTGCACTGTGGATGAACATGTACATTAATTAAAGATGTGCATGTAGCTTTATTTATTACTCATTTAGGGAGGCATTACTAATTTAATTCATTGAAATTATTTTTTTAATTAATTTTTTTCCCCATTCTGTAGTGCTGGAGTGGGTCAGCCGGGAACCTCGAGAGCTTCAGCAACAGTAGGCTGTGGATGTTAGTGAATGGCTACTGGATCTCCCAATCCCAAAGAATGCTGGTTATCATCGGTAAGATAATAATACGATGGGCTCTAATTAGTATACACTCATGTCATGCAATTATTCAATTGTTTAATTAATTATGTAAATGTCTGTGTGATTTATATCAGCTAAGAATTTTAGTCCTTACTCATGTTGTATAGTGTCAGTAAATGTCCATGTGATTGAAAACGGATTGAATCTAGGGTTTGTAATTAATAGGAATAAAGCATGGCAGCATTTGAAACTACTGTATAGCACAAGTTGCACAACCAAGTGTTGACCTGCAAATTGAAAATATGTATTACTTTAGCAAATACTGAAATACATGTACAAGTTCATGCATCTGATTACATTTTACTATGTTTGTGGAACAAAGGATTATTTTTTCTCTTGCTCCTTTCTTGTGTTTTAGATCCTGAAGCAGCCCAGGAGATACTTCCACCAGTTCCACCCCTGGAAAAACTAGGAGACTCTGCTCTGATACACAGAGGACTTCTGTGCCTGCTGCACAATCAGTGAATGTTCTGCCCAGAGAGTGTATACTCTGCAGGAAAGAAGGTGCAGAGCAACAAGGAAGAGAAGACCTGAACCTCTGGTCACAGCGTGCAGCACCATTAATGCACACAAATTATCACAAGGATGATATCAATAACTTTTTACTTTGTACATGATAATTGATAGGCCTAAACCTTGAACTTTTCTGTTTATTTTGAATTTTTGTAAAGTCTCAGATTTGCAACTCTAGTATTGTCTTGATCGAAGTACTTCTGTAATAGTGTTATAGACCCAAACATTAATTTCTTGATGGTTATCTAAAAGTTGGCACGCACAACAGCCTGTAATTTGTTTGTCCTACCACGTTAAATGTCAATTCACTAACTAGTTTAAAGCATCCCACACTACTGTAAATGGGCATGTCATCAGACAGCTGATTCATACCATGTTGTTCACCGTATGCACAGGATAAGAGTTGGCCTATATTGATGAATTTTGAAAATCATCAGAAACGCTGGAAACACAACCTCGTAGTCCAATTTATCAACATGTATTTGTGATATATACTACTGTATAAAGAAAAAAGAAAACTGAAATATGTAATAATTATTTTTTTTTTTTACTAAAAATAAAGTATTTATTCGACAGAAATCACATTGAAATTTGCAATAAATAAATCCCTTAATGTACTGGAACAGCATGAGTTTTCATTTTGTTTTTATATTTTAAAACATTACAATTATTGTGATTAAGACCTAATATGCCCATTGTAACAGGTGTGGTAACAACAACAAGGTAGCAGCTTTGGCTGAAAAATATTTCCATTTCCACCACGGCAAGTCCATAATTTTATACACCCTTTTCCCGAAAAACATAATATAAACGCATATTATTTCTAATGCCGGCCGAAAATTACCCAGGTATTCATTTGGATTCCCTGAAGTAATTAAAATATACACATGCTAGAACTGCCGCTTGTAACAACAATGTTATGTGCACAGAGTTGTACTTGATCTACCAATGGGGGGCGCTGTTTCTTTTATGTTTTCTTTATACACGAATTTTGGTCGTTTTTAAGCGCAAATTTCTCTTTATGGAGCAATTTGTGCAAGCGGGAACAACTTGTTTGTTGATGAGTGTACCACATAATCTACACCCCTGCCAAATTTTATGGAATTCCGTGATGGAGACCACGTATCTCAAAAACTAAAGCGTTTTCGGCTGCTCGGCCACGGACTAAAAATGGGACATGGGGCCAATTTCACGGCCCTGCTAAGCACAAAAATTTGCTTAGCACAAAAATGTCTTGCCCAATAAAACAAACCACCATTAGTAATTCCATTTGATATTCATGGTCAGTGAACAACAGCCAAAGAACAATCAAATTTGTGTGCTAAGCAGGGCCATGAAATTGGGCCCAGGGCCACTTGCGTACTCCCTAGGTCACTAACAAATTGCCCGCAAAAATGACGTCACCCCAAAGGTATGCGACAAAGGTATGCAATAAAATTCACGACATTGCAAACGAATTCGCATACGTGTGCGCACATATTCGCGAATTGTTTCACGACGTCGCATACGTGTGCGCACATATTCGCGAATTGTTTCACGACGTCGCATACGTGTGCGCACATATTCGCGATAAATTTCACGACATCGCATACGTGTGCGCACACGTATGCGATATATTTCACGACATCGCATACGTGTGCGCACACGTTTGCGATATGCGATGTCCCTTTAAAGCCACCATAAGTTTGCGTGGACACCACGTATAACTTTTAGTATAATCTTATTTTCAATAGAGTGACTGGTTCTATTCAGAACCACATAATTTATACTCACATCATATCGTATCTCCGCGAACTTCCTAACTCAAACCAAGTTCATACATCATGTGCATGCTTTTTTTGACGTCACAACTGGATATTCACAACAAATGCTCACAAGAAGTTGAACACATTTCTCTTTGTGCAAATTGTTCGGTTCGAATTTTATGACGTCAAAGTCGAGCTTCAATGCCTTTCCACAATGCAGACATTCAAGCACAGCTTTACTACCACACTTAATATTAAACTCTAAATAATTCTAACGAATAAAATGATTGAGCTTTTGTGGCAACTACAGCTTCGTAAGACGCACTAATGGGACCAAGCTGGGTATATGCTTTATCAAGTTCAATGTGGGTAGAGCCTGGTTAACAGACAGGAAGGGGAAGGGTTGCTGTCTTTGCCCTATAAGGCAATGAATTGCAGCTTAGTATGCTCATAGAGCTACGCTATTTTCATAAGGGCGCCCCTTTTTATTACTTTGGTTCTCATTTCTTTTTCACCTAGAGGGAGGGTCGGTCGGTCGGAAAAAAAAAGGTTGGTGGAAAAAAATCTAACAGAATACACAAAAACGTAAACAAAAATGATGGGAAATGTTAGATGTATTCACTGTAATCTCGTTCGAATATTTTTGTTTCCCATTTCTGTGAAAAAAAAAAAAGAATCCGGCAAAAAAAAAAAAGAAAAAAAAAAAAAGTCGGTCTGAGCACAAAATATGGGACGGTCGGAAATGAAAACCACAGTACTAACAAGGGGCGCCCTTTTCAGGAAGATAACAGTGGGGCTAAGAGGCTGACTGAAGACTATGCTCTGTGGATTAGCTTCATGAAGTATGGGGAGTAAGGGCTATGTTCAGACGAAGGAATTACTTCGGGTTCAAACACGAATGAGGTTAGTCCCACTGACACATGTCGTTAGGACACAATTTAAGCACTTTCATTTTTAAGGGTTAAACCCAATCAAAGAAGTGCAGCTAGCATAGCATGAACTTAGCATAAGCATAGGTTGATCCCTTTACTATCAGTCTTGGAGCGCTATCACAGCATATGAATAAATAATAATATTCATTGAATTAATGCAATATTAATATGGATAAAATTAAAACGTTGATTAGCATACCACATCAAACAAAATGAATTTAAATTATGATTATGAATTCAAATCTGTCACCAAAAAGCATGATAAACGATGATTGAAAATTAAAAAAAACATGATCACCCTATTTTGACTAAGAATGTTGACTTAAATTTCATCATCCACAGGAATCCCTAAATATAAGAGAGCTATTAGCATGGGCAACAAATATTGATTTATTTTTTAAATATATCGTTGTGTTTTGATTTTACAACTGTGATTTGACGCCATTCCTCGATTAGAGACAAACGTTTGTCTGAGTAACTCTACAAATGTAACTTTTTGAATACCATGGAACAAAACAGCTTCAAGTCGAAGATGATAATTAATCAATTTAATTATTTAATTATTATTTAATTAATAAATTTATCAAAATTCAACTTAGTAGTTGTTGGGTGCCGGGATTCTCCGAATTAATAGTTTCCTGATGATTAAACACGATATATGTCTGTGATTCATCTGAATTCGTCTGAGATTCTTCTGAAAAACTGACATAGGAATAGGAGTTAGATATTTGCTCTGTAAGCATCTTTCGATGATTTCCTGCGATTATTTACTTGAAGGCATAAATCAGCTTCTTTCTAGAAATATTATAAGATTTGGGGCATATTGTGATTTTTCCCCAATTACTATTATATAACTTGTTGACGTGATTTAAATCTGACATCCCAGCAGCTCTAGGCGCATACCAACTTGGAGGTTCCAGGTAACAGGCTCAATACGGACCGCAGTGGCTACGATGCTCTGATCAAACGTATTAGTCACAGACGAGTCATCGTTCGTATTACCGACAAAGGTCTGCAAAAAAGGACAATGGACAATGAACATAATAAGAATCTATATGGCATATTTTCTGTTATTTATGGAAGAATTAAAAAAACGTTAGCATGCAAATCCGAAAACGAAATAAGTTTAAATGTCAATTCTGCTTTTGAGGCGAAGTTATAGGCTGACACGCTTATTGGGTGTTATAAACCATCATGAACAAATCAGTAGATCGACCCTTTGATAAACCTAAAAAGTAGACTTAAGACTTACAGAAAGAAAAAAAGACCTAGAGATTGTTTCTGGTGATATTAAAACATAGGGCTTTAACCAAATATACCAAGACATTGGATAAATATCTCTTATTTAATTTAGATGTGGCGATTGATGTATACAAGTAGTTTGAAGACAGACAATTTGATACAAGGCGACAACAAATGGATTTGTTTGCCCCTGGTACCGGTGTGGCGGTCTCAGCTGACTCCCGTCTCAGCTGTCCCCCTTACACAACACAACACAACAGGTTTTTTTTTGCCTTCTTTTGAAGGCCATTGCTTCTGTGTGATTTATTACACAATACTACAGGAAAGCAATGGACACCTACAAAAACACTGAACCAGTGGTTTTAACGTAAAGACATGGAAGTCAAGGAAAGGGGAGGGGTGAATAAGGGAAGAAACAGAAAGAAGGGGAGAGAAGACAGACATGGGAAAAGAAATGGGGGGGGGGTAGGTTTGGTTTAAGAGTCTGTGGTCAAATGGTTGAAGGTTGACAGATGGAACAGTGGGTAGACATAAAATAACCCATCATAGGATGTAGGACGAAGTGCTATTTGTTTTAAATTGGACCTGTAGACCCTTATATAAATTGACGAATATTCCCCAGAGAATGCTCACTCTACGTACCCAAAAGAATACTTCATTAAAGTAATTATTGAATCCATAGCATCAACTAATCTCTCGCTATATGAGGCACGGTACCGTGCGATAGTTACTGTAGTCATGGGGGATATCTCAGCACGGGAGACCAACGAGACCATGCACGTGTCGGACTGAACTGTCTCCCTAAGTCAGGGGAGAGTAGGGAGACAGCTGAGACGGGGAGTCAGCTAAGACCGCCACACCGGTAGTGTCACGTGTCATGTGGTGATGTCATGATCACATGTTGACGTTATTACATGTTCCCGACTTAGAAGCATGCCAAGTTTTGAGTCAATCGTCCAAGACATCGTTTTATAAAATGACCATATATCCACATGTGCAATACTCTGTGCAAAGTCAATGGGCTATGGGTGACAATACAGTATATAATAATTGATGACAACATTCTTAAATATCTACACAATTTTTCATTTTCCTACCCATCAAAATTCTAGGCGATCGACTGTTACCTTCTATGTGTTAA
The DNA here is from genome assembly GCA_963971285.1 of Astropecten irregularis. Classification (NCBI taxonomy): domain Eukaryota; kingdom Metazoa; phylum Echinodermata; class Asteroidea; order Paxillosida; family Astropectinidae; genus Astropecten; species Astropecten irregularis. Next base: position 17,954,672 of record OZ020251.1, on the reverse strand, counting down.
TACAATAACATTTTAATGACCTTTCAGTGTTGTCACAGGCACAGTGTTCATCAATGATGTATGCTTATTAATTATCAAAGGGAAATTCGGAGATGATTTGTATTGTTCACTTTATATCGTCAAAGAAACTTGAATAACCCACAATTTTAAATCATAAGAAGTCAAGGGGAAAATGATATGATGAAGGCATTGCATTTTTAAAGTATAACTTTAGGCAGCTTAGATACATACCATGTTCCAACCCAATGAAACCTAAGATTTTTGTCATCAAAATCCATATAATATTTGCCCCTTATAGGCTCTGTAAAGTGAAACACGATAACGTTTATTTCGTCAGCATTTGTCGACACTATAGGGATTTTGGGGACCAAGTTTGGCTAAGATAAGATGTTTAAAAGGGACAACAGTTGAATCTGCAATGCCTCTGTTAAACGTCCATGGGATTTCAAACGACAAGAAAAAGAGGAAGAAGAAGAAGAAGAAACTAGAGATCCATGTCTGTCAAACATAATAGGATTTTCCACAAACATGCTTTTAAAAAACGTCATCCTGTATCTGCAACTGTTAAACCAAATGTATACATGTCACCATCCCTAATCTACATAATTGACAAAAGAATCGTGGTCCTAGCTCTTACCTTTTTTGGATGAGGAGCTACTTTCTGTTTGATACGAAGTACAGGCACAAGCAATGTGTCACATAGAAAAACTATATTCCTAACTAAGACTTTTGTCTAAGGAATCAACTTAATATATCTTAAACGGTAGATTTTTTCCGTTGATCTTAAATATGTGTATTGTTAATTTCAAACCGTATGTAATTTGACATCTGTAGTAAAACGGGCCCTTTGTATGTCTGTTTTTTTAATTGTATCCATCTCCTCCGTGAAAATAATTTTCACAATAACTGCATATACAAGAGGCATGAAACAAAAAAATCGGAATAAAAAAAATCCTCGATAAGCCTCTTTCTCCAACTTATGTTACTGTGCTCCAGAATAACACAAACTATATACAGATTAAGAAATAAAGTCCACAACAATCTTTGCAAAAAAAATTCGAGCTTTAAACAGAACATTTCTGTACAGGGAATATATGGGGAATTTTTAGGAGAATATGGTATAAGCAAACAAAAGTAAAACACGTCTAAAAAGAGGAAAATATCAAAGCTTAATGATATTTAGTACGCGACACTGAAAGACAAGGAATACAAATAATTGTTTACCTGCACGTTTCCGTCTTTATCTTCCACGTATTCAGATGCAGACGAAGAGGACGGACCTTTGTAGAGTATCTTGTACGTCTTCACCCAAAATCCACCATTGTCACCTTGTGTTATGATACCAGACACTATATTGATGCCACCAAGGTCCACTTCGATCCAGGAATTATTTGGTCTTCTGTTTTGGTAAGATTTAAACAACGACATGGGAAAATCTTCCAGATGAAAGTTATTCTACTATAGTGTTCCATTGGGCCTTTTTGAAATTGAAAACCCATGCCCAAACGAATTGAAGTCAAGAGAAGAATTTGTGAAAACGTCAGTCGATGGAATATTGATTGCACGTCGATTATGTAATTATGTACACACACAATCGATCCAGTAATTGTAGTGGCCAGGACTAGAATTGGGATATTCAATGCACGATTTGTATTGTGATAAACGTGTATTTTAGTGTCTTATTATTTGAAGTTGACAAACTTGAAGTCAAAAGAAGATTATGTGAAACCCCTAGGCTGGAAACATTTATATTGTGAATTATAATTGCATTCGTTGAGTCTATAATGCACATTAGCATTCGTCAGTTCGATACTTACCTTGCTGCCCAACCATACGGACGTCTGTTCAGACGGGCATAAGATGGAAGAAATATATGGTTCGAAAAGCTGGATGCAGTGATGCTATTATCGGGAATGCTTCCATTTTGAAGACCTAAAGGCTCCGAACACACTGTAATTGACAATTGTCAAGGGGATACAGATACAATTAATTGCAACAATAAATACAAAAATTTACCCCAAAGCAAATTCAAAATGTTTTTTTTTCTTGGCATTATAATAATTTACTAAACTTGTATCATTTGAATAGGCGTCAGCAATATTGGTCGAAGTTGAATTGAAAAAAAAAAGAAAGAATTAACCATTCAGCGTCATTACTGCATGCTAGATAATTACAAACGATTTATGAAAAACTTGCTATTGAGCTTTAGTTGCAATATCCATTAATTCCAAAGCCACCAGAACCATCCGGGGATCTAGAGAAGTTCAATGACTTCTCATTTCTAAATTAAAAAAAAAAAAAAAATGAATAATAGTCGCACACCACGCTGTCTGGTCTTGGAAATCGGTTCTAATATATCACATTCTATTGATAAAAAAATAGCAAATGCATACAATTCTTGTCCCCATGATTGGAAATTGCTCCCAACTTCAAACATAATTTTTAAAGACCGATTTTTTAAAAATCGCAAACGATAGCAGTGACAGAGACTATGAAATACCCAACACGCTTAGCGTTGTTTGGCAGAAGTAGCTAATCAAGCTCTACGTTACATGGACGTGGAAACTAAACAGCATGGTGTCGTCTGCTACGAGTCGGTGTCAGACACCAACGTTGACAATTCCCTAGAATGACATATTTAGTACTTTATGTACTTTCAAACTGATGGAAGCTTAAGTGACATGTTTACTGACATCTGTAAGACCGTTCTCGAAAGGCCAGTATGTCCAGAACTCCAGATCTCCATTGTCAGACAGCTCATCGCTGAAAATTGCAACTTTTCTGATGAATAAGTCAGTGTTTTTCTTCAATATGTCAGTTCAAAAGCCAGTCAGTAAGAGAGCCGCAGTCTAAATTTCGACAAGCCCCCATGTTCTAATTCCTTACCTGTATACATCTGCCCATTTTTTTACAGACGAGGTAACAATAAATAGGTTAACAGCCATCTAGGCCGAGGAACATTTCCAATTAGGTGACATATCGGAAAGTTCATAATTTGTGTACACCATTTTTGTTTAAAATATAAAAGCATATTATTTTAATGCCGCCCGAAAATTAAACACAAATTTTAAATTGGATTCCCAGAAGAAGTGTAAATAAGTATACACATGCTAGAAATTACCCTGTGTGTAATGTGCACATAGTTTAACTTGATGTATCAATAGATGGTGCTGTTTCTTTATGTTTTTAGGCACACAAATTTTGGTAGTTTTTAACCCCAAATTTCTCTTTACGGAGCAACGTGTGCAAGTGGGAACAACTTGTTTGTTGATTAGTGTACTATAATCTATACACCTGGCGAATTGTATACAATGAATCGTGATGATCTCCGATATACATGGAGACAGCACAATGCATTAAAACAATCCAGGTTTGATTTGTTTCCTAATTTCATCAGAACTTCTTTCAACATGTGAGTGTTGCGACACAAAACCGGGTTATAGGACAGGTCATTCCTTAATTGATATTAAGTTGGATTTAAGTAAAAAAGAACGGGGTTCTTGTTATTGGAAGTTTAATAACTCGTTGTTACATGAACTACATGCAAAAGTAGAGCGACTTTAGGGCCGGATTTCATCTAAACAACTGAAAAGTGAATGTCCAAACTCTGGAGTTGTTTAATTTCTGTTCTACACAAATTCCAATGTAAGGCTCAGGAAATGCTCTAATAAAGAAATAATTTGAGGGTATACTAATTTTGACCTATTCACTGGTCTGCACTCGAATTCTTCTTTTTAATTTTAGCCATAAACAATGCACACACATGACTTGTTATGTAATTTTCAAACATAAAATCCTAACCATAATGTTAACGATGTACGTATGTTTCAGAGTATGCCATTTTTTTTACTTTAAAAACTTGTACAACTTATCAATATTTGCGAAAAGTAATTGTTTAGAAGGATTGCAATGCTCCGGTATTGTACATGTGTTTGTCTACTTAGGTGATAATTTCACCTTTTTATATAAACATTAAATCAATGAAAGCCAGAGTGTTTCCTGCACTAAAATCATTTCATTCATGCCCTCATAATAAGTGTGTGTCATTCAGTGAACTCTTACTTTAAGTCAAGACAACTCTTACCTTGGGAAGTCCAAATTATGTCCATATTTTGTTCAGTTGTGGGTTTAAAATGATGTGGAAACACCATAAAAAGTGTCTGTGTTCAAGCATACTGTGAATCGGAATTTATATTTGTTTTGTAAATTTCATTTCCTATTTGTTTTTCTCTTGGTTATACGATGTCGTCCACGGTTTTGGAGAAGGGAACTCGACAAGTACGTATCCGTCCGTAGTGCAGAAGGAGTCAACAAAAATGTGCTGAATTCTGCTCTTAACAATTTCTAAATAATTTAATATAACGGAAATAAGTTTTCGCATTGTTTATTATTTATTGGGCGGGTATATTTCATTTGTTATAACATGTGTGTAAATGGAATTTTTGGAGTTACCTTTTCAAACTCGCTATTTGTTATTTCATTATAAGACATCTCTTTTTATTGGAGAAACCTATAATTATTTAAATCAACTTTATTTTTGTAACCATTTTAAATGGTGATTTTGGATAAAATGAAATGAAACAATTTGCAAAACTAAATCCTTATATCAAACTCTTTGGATTGACTTGTCGCGACGGTACGAGTTGTCTTAACCGAAGCATCGAGGAAAATAAAACATAAACGTTTTGAATTAATCTATGACAACGTACAAGTTGACTTGGTGGAAAGGCACAAAATGCCTTAACCGAAAGTACGAGTGGGCAAAGGTACGTACGAGTTGGCATGACCTTGCATTTGCGAGTGTACGAGTTGTTGACAAAAGTACGTGTTGGCGAAGGTACGAGTTGAACTCATTGTTACCAATTTATTTCGTTCCCTGTCAATCTTTCCATGCCCTGGGAAACATGTTTTGTCTCATTGAAATCATTGTCGCATTCTCAAAAAACATTTCGTATCTTAGTCGAAACTGTCTTTGAGTAATTTAAATGATTTCATATTCTCAAAATCATTATATGTTCTCGAAAACCGAATGGGTTCACAGCTTAGGTCAATTTTAAACCATAGATCTTAACAAATCAAACTAACTGAGGTGAATGTATATTCACATGTGAAATGTTTCATATCATACTCGGAAAAACCTGATGTTCTGTTTTCAACAGACATAACCTCTAGTTGGCTTTTTCGCGGAAACGTTCTTCTTTTTGGGGGGCTTTTCCGTGATAGCGGAAAAGCCGTTGTTTTTGATCTGTTATTTATTGGGAGGGGGGCTTTTCCGTGATAGCGGAAAAGCCTTTGTTTTTGTTCTATTATTTTTGGTGTTTTCATATATTATTGTTGCATATTCACCTGTTCCACAGGTTGTCCCTGAAAAACCATTCACACAATCACAGGTGAAATTTGAACCATCCGTGGGATCTACTGTACATGTTCCATCATTCAAACAAGGATTGGCAGTACAGGCATCTGTGAAGAGAATCAGAAACAAAAACCTTTATGACATCTTATTTTACCCTTTGGAAAATCCCCCTCTTTCTATGAATCCTCTCATCCATCTAAGATATGTGTTTTCTCACTTGCATGCACTTGTCAAATTGTCTTCTAGCCTTTGAGAAATATGCGGCAAGAATCGAAAGGTCATGCCATCCTAACCTTTTCCATGTATTTCAAATGATAGAGATTAGAGATACTATACGTTAAACGTGCGCCACTCTGGATGATTCATCTCTCCGATTTTAGTTTTTTTTTTTTGCTTTTCCGATTTGTATCGGAAAAGGTATTGTTTTTGTTCAGATTTTGTTTTCTTCTTCTTTTACTTCTCCTCAAATCCCTTAGGATTTGCATACAAATTGTTCTACTTTCTAATTTGGTATTTTTAAATAGCCAATTTTAATCAAACTTGGTCTAAACTAAGTCCATATAGCATAGTTATGTCCTGATAAATTACGTCACCATGACGTTATCAGGTGTCAAATTGTTGAATTAATATATGACAACGTTTGAGTTGACTTGGTGGAAAGGCACAAAATGCCTTAACCGAAAGTACGAGTGGGCAAAGGTACGTACGAGTTGGGATGACCTTGCATTTGCGAGTGTACGAGTTGTTGACAAAAGTACGTGTTGGCGAAGGTACGAGTTGAACTCATTGTTACCAATTTATTTCGTTCCCTGTCAATCTTTCCATGCCCTGGGAAACATGTTTTGTCTCATTGAAATCATTGTCGCATTCTCAAAAAAACATTTCGTATCTTAGTCGAAACTGTTTTTGAGTAATTTAAATGATTTCGTTTTCTCACAAAATCATTACATGTTCTCGAAAACCGAATGGGTTCACAGCTTAGGTCAATTTTAAACCATATATCTTAACCAATCAAACTAATTGAGGTGAATGTATATTCACATGTGAAATGTTTCATATCATACTCGGAAAAACTTGACGTTCTGTTTTCAACAGACATAACCTCTAGTTGGCTTTTTCGCGGAAACGAAAAGCCTTTATTTTTGTTATTCTTTTTGGGTTTTTTTTTCGTGATAGCGGAAAAGCCGTTGTTTTTGTTTTGTTATTTTTGGCGTTTTCATATATTATTGATGCATATTCACCTGTTCCACAGGTTGTCCCTGAAAATCTGTTCACACAATCACAGGTGAACTTAGAACCATCCGTGGGATCTACTGTACATGTTCCATCATTCAAACAAGGTTTGGTAGTACAGGCATCTGTGAAGAGAATCAGAAACAAAAACATTTATGAGATCTTAGTTTTCTCTTTGGAATATTCCCCTCTTTCTACGAATCCTCTCATCCATCTAAGATATGTGTTTTTTACTTGCATGCACTTGTCAAATTGTCTTCTAGCCTTTGAGAAATATGCGGCAAGAATCGAAAGGTCATGCCATCCTAACCTTTTCCATGTATTTCAAATGATAGAGATTAGAGATACTATACGTTAAACGTGCGCCACTCTGGATGAACCATCTCTGCGATTTTTTTTTTTTTTTTGCTTTTCCGATTTTATCGGAAAAGGTATTGTTTTTGTTCAGAATTATTTTTCTTCTCCTTTTACTTCTCCTCATATCCCTAAGGATTTGCATACAAATTGTTATACGTTCAACTTCGGTATTTTTAAAAAGCACATAGTCCATATCAATAAGTCCACATAGCTTAGTTGGGTCCCGGTAAATTACGTCACCATGACGTTATCAGGTGTCAAATTACAAGCAATTTAAATTAAATGATCAAAATCCTTAAAGATCAACAAAAAAATCAAATGTTTGAGATATTAAGTTGATTCTGTCACCAAATATCAATGTTAGGCATTTTTTTCTTTGTGACACATTGCTTGACCTCTGTGACCTATACTTCTGGTCAAATAAGAAGTAGCTTCTTGTTTTTAAGTGGTAAGAGCTAATATCATGATTCTGTCACCAAATGTCAATGTTAGGGAAGGTCTTCCATTGTGACATTGTGCTTGACCTCTGTGACCTCTACTTCTTGTCAAACAGGAAGTAGCTCCTCATTTAAAAGTGGTAAGAGCTATGATCATGATTCTTTCACCAAAAGTGAATGTTAGGCAAGGTTATTCTTTCTTATTGACAAGCAATGTGCTCCATAAACCCTGCAACAAATTAAACTCAAGTTTTCTACAATGGAATATGGATACCTTTATACCATATGTCTTAATCAAACAAAATAATTGATGTGCATTAATTTGAGAAATGTTTTATGTATCATATGCGGAAAAGCCATGTGTTCTGCTTTCAACGGACACAATCTTTAGTTGCTTCCTTCTTTTTTTACTTCTCCTCATATCCCCTAGGATTTGCACACAAACTATTCTACGTTTGAGGTATTAAGTCAATTCCTTAACCAAAAGACAATGTTGGGTAAGGTATTTCTCTGTGACAAATTGATTGACCCCTGTGACCTCTACTTCCGGTCAAACAGGAAGTAACTTCTCATTTAAAAGTGGTAAGAGCTAATATTATTCTTTCACCAAATGTCAATGTTAGGAAAGCTCTTCCTTCGTAACATATCGCTTGACCTCTGTGACCTCTACTTGCGGTCAAACAGGGCGTAGCTCCTCATTCAAAAGGATCATGATTCTTTTTTACAATTGTCCATTAAAGGGATCCCTTTCTTTGTAAAACAGTTCATATTTGTATACCAATACGAACTGAATACATGTTTCCCAAGTCATTCTTTTTGAGTAGTCCCGAGCCTAGAGCTGAACTCTCGCCGTAGCCATGAGTCTCGCGAGAAAGTAGAGCGGTTTCGCGAGAGTAGCATGAAAGAAGAGACACTCACGGCGACTTCGAAATACTTGGCTTCAAGTCTATTGTCAGTGTTGCCTGGAAGCGTGTGATACTTATTGTGTTGATATATTTTGCTTTGTTTCCATGAACATTTGACAATTTGAAACAACTTCATATTTGAAATGATTCTTGATGCAGAGATGATTTGATAACATCGAGCTCATCTGGTGATCATGGGCTCACATTTCCATAAGTACAGGGATAGGAAATAATTTCCCAGGGCTCTCAAATTGGATTGATTCCCAAATTATATTAAATTAATCACCGATTGCAACTTTAGCAATCATCCCCTGCAGATACGCATGGATGATACGAGTCATTTGAAGCCGGACAAATGTTCCATAAAAAAGAGCCAGAAATGCTGTGTATCAAAATCAAAAAACTAAATTAATTAACTTGTTTTTGTCCCATGTTTGCGTTCATAATACACGATGCATTGTCTGTGTATAGATCTCGCACAGAAAATCGAGATTAGAATTGCTTTAAATACAAATGCAAAATTATTAAAATGATCTCCAGACATCTTGGTAGACAAATTGGCCTTTTTTTTATTTAAATTGTCATTGTCATTGTAATAGAAGTATTGAGCCACGCTGGCCTTTTCAATTTGGTTTTAAACTCCTTGACAATTAATAGTCGACGACGTTTTAAGACAGCAAGACAAAGCGGCAAAGTTTCGTTTGAATGTTCACTAAAAGGACGTGGAAAATGAATGGAAAATATTCCAAACTGATTAACTAAAGAGAAAAACAAATATTGCATTCACAGGTCAAAATTACACGCAACAGCAACATTAAGGCGATTTATTTTGTATTGCTCTGATCAATGAGTAGACTCCTTTTTGAGAAGATTATAGCAAGTACCTATCACTGCTCACATGGCTATTGCAAACTTGGTCATTCCACAATCACTGACGCGCACTTCAAATGAGCACGCTCAAGCGAGTCATACTTTAATAGTGCACGTCAGACATAACCACGGCTATGCTTTTTACAGAAGACAATGGGACGGAGACAAATTATCCTTCTTGTATAACTTCGTTTAAATGAAGGGAATATGTCGTAATTAGAAATGCACATAATTATGTTGCACGTTTAAAATGTTGACTGCAAGCGAACTGATAAGGTGGCTTGCGTAAAAACCCCGAAAAGTTTGTTTTCCAAACCATCAAAATGATGAGCGATTCTGCATAACAAAATAAACTGGAGAAGGGACGCTTGTCCTGTATCCAATAATAATCACCCTTTATACTCAAATCTATTGTAAGCCTGCAATGCATAATTGGGCATATAGTGGGAAAGAGGAAAACTAAGTATACAAGTTATTGAATATCCATCTTTCAGCCACAAGACAGTACATTCAGTAATATGACCCTCCCCACACAAGCTACGAATCTTAAGCTTGTATCTCAAAGAGCGGCAAATGCTTGCGACCGTAGCGAGTTATATATTTCGCCACGGTTCGAAGAAGGTTGCAAGAACGTTCGTGAACAGTTCTCATTGTTGCAAACAGTTGTTCTTGTCGCAAAGAAATTTTGTGGCAATCCGTGGTATTCGTATAGCCTGTGTGGATTAGGGGCATAAACGTTAAGGATAACTTGTGAGTTTTAGGATAAGTGCTGCATTCTGAAGGTTGACGTTCTTATCAGTGTTGTCTGGAAGCGTGTGGTACTTATGCTATTATTATTTTGTTGTGCTTTGTTTCTATGAACATTTGTCAATTTGAAACAAGTTCATATTTGACTTTTGATGCAGAGATGATTTCATAACGCCGAGATCTGAGCTCAACCGGTGATCATTGGCTCACATTTCCATAAAAAGAGGAATATGAAATAATTTCCCAGGGATCTCAAATTGGATTGGTTCCCAAGTTATATTAAATAAATCACCAATTGCAACTTTAGCAATAACCCCTGCCGATACGCAAGGACGAACGAGTCATTAAAAGCCTGCAAAAATATTCCATAAAAAATAGGAGCGATAAATGCTGTGTATCCAAATCAGATTGAGCAGATGTTTACTAAACAAAACAAAATTTATTAACTTGTTTGTGTCCCATGTTTGTTTAGACTAGCAGGCTAGTCGTTGTAAGTCGCGTTGATCGTCCCTTCTTTCACGCAACTCTCGCGAAACCGCGCGAGATTCATGGCTACGGCGAGAGTTCGGCTCTCGGCGTGGGACCACTCGAATACAACGACTAGACAAACACGATTTCAGTTTGTACACGGCCTATGGGCTCTTAAGCCGAAATCGTACGGACGCGTCTGATTGGCCAATTTTTAATAAACAATGAATATTCAATATTCCTATGTAGGCCCACGCTACATCGTGCAGCGCAGCTGCACATGATTGTACTGATTCACGTTGAATAGACAACCACATGCATCGCACGTCTAGCTAGCCATAATATGACCAGTGATACTTTTAACTCTAGTGCGTCGATTACATGTGCATGTTTGTTTTTATTTTCTTCGTGCATAAATAAAGAAATAAGTTATAAGTCCGTCTTACTAACTGTAGTTATAGTGTAGACCTACATGTACCACTTACAGAAATAATTAACATGCCTTTGCCATGGGCATTATTCATTTTTATGAAGTAATGCAAACATTTTAAACTGATAGATAAATTATTACTTTTGTTCCAGTTTACTACATACACTCAATTTAAACAGCAATCGAACAAAAACCATAGTTAGAAAATGCAGTCTAATGTAACTAACAGTATAGTACTGTTGCCTTATTTGAAATTGTATATCACCCTCAAATAAAATGGACTCATCTTAACGGCCGTTTCTATGGCAACCACGAAGCAAAGCACGCCCCTACGTGAAAAAATGAATAATGTCTAAATCGTGTTTGGCTAGTCGTTATTTTCGAGTGGTCCCGCGCCGAGAGCCGAACTCTCGCCGTAGCCATGAGTCTCGCGAGAAAGTAGAGCGGTTTCACGAAAGAAGCATGAAAGAAGAGACGATCAACGCGACTTACAACGACTAGCCTGCTAGTCTAATGTTTGTTTAGTAATACACGATGCATTGTCCGTGTATATATGTCGAACAGAAAATCTAGACAAAATTGCTTTAAATACAAATGCAAAATTGTTAAAATGATCTCCAGACATCTTGGTAGACAAATGGAATTTTTTTTTAAATCGTCATTGTCATTGTAATATAAGTAGTGAGCCACGCTAATTGTCGACGACTTTTTAAAACAGCAAGAATAAGCGGGTAAGTTTGGTTTGATTCTTTACTAAAAGGACGTGGAGAATGAATGGAAAATATTACAAATATTTCAATGTGACACATAACTTGACCTCTGTGACCTCTACTTCCGGTCAAACAGGAAGCAGCTCCTCGTTTAAAGGGAGTACGAGCTATGATCAGGAATCTTTCACCAAGTACACAATGTTAGGCAAGGTCTTTCATTTGTGACACATAACTTGACCTCTGTGACCTCTACTTCCGGTCAAACAGGAAGCAGCTCCTCGTTTAAAGGGAGTACGAGCTATGATCAGGAATCTTTCACCAAGTACACAATGTTAGGCAAGGTCTTTCATTTGTGACACATAACTTGACCTCTGTGACCTCTACTTCCGGTCAAACAGGAAGCAGCTCCTCGTTTAAAGGGAGTACGAGCTATAATCAGGAATCTTTCACCAAGTACACAATGTTAGGCAAGGTCTTTCATTTGTGACACGTTGCTTGACCTCTGCGACCTCTACTTCCGGTCAAACAATTCATTGGCGAAAAAGTCATTTGCTCTGTAAGTTGACAGACAAACCTCTAGTTCCTCTCCTTCTTCTTCTTCTTCTTCTCTAAAGCGACCTGAACATCTTTGATGGATCGGGCGCTATATAAGATTATTATTAGCTGTTTCGCATGCAGCGGAACAGCTTTTGTTTTTCTTCTTTTTGTTTTCCTTATTTTTTTATTAGCTTTTCCGCATAGTTGCGGAAAAGCTATACTGTTTGTTAAGATTTTTTTTCTTTCTTCTTTTTTTCCCACGGCCCATAGACTTTGCACACGTTTTATTCTACGGGCGACTTTTGCCATTTAACTTTGTTGCACATAGTTCAAAGTTTGTACAGGCATAGAACATACAGCATAGATGTCCCCGCGCGAACTACGTCATTATGACGTCATCAGGTGTCATGTGACAAGCTATTTGAAATTAATAATAAAAATCTTAAAAAATCAACAAAAAATCAACCGTTTGAGATATTAAGTTCATTCTTTCACCAAATATCAATGTTAGGCTAGGTCTTTCTTTGTGACACATTGCTTGACCTCTGTGACCTCTACTTCCGGTCAAACAGGAAGTAGCTCCTCATTTAAAAGAGGTAAGAGCTAGGATCATGATTCTTTCACCAAATATCAATGTTAGGTAAGGTCTTTCTTTGTGACATATTGTTTGACCTCTGTGACCTCTACTTCCGGTCAAACAGGAAGTAGCTCCTCATTTAAAAGTGGTAAGAGCTATGATCATGATTCTTTCACCAATAGACAATGTTAGGCAAGGTCTTTCAATTGTGACACCTTGCTTGACCTCTGTGACCTCTACTTCCGGTCAAACAGGATGTAGCTCCTCATTTAAAAGTTGTAAGAGCTATGATCATGATTTTTTCACCAATAGACAATGTAAGGCAAGGTTTTTCATTTGTGTTACATTGCTTGACCTCTGTGACCTCTACTTCCGGTCAAACAGGAAGTAGCTCCTCATTTAAAAGTGGTAAGAGCTATGATCATGATTCTTTCACCAATAGACAATATTAGGCAAGGTTTTTCATTTGTGTTACATTGCTTGACCTCTGTGACCTCTACTTCCGGTCAAACAGGAAGTAGCTCCTCATTTAAAAGTGGTAACAGCTATGATCATGATTCTTTCACCAATAGACAATGTAAGGCAAGGCCTTCCATTGTTGACATAATATTATGACCTCTGTGACCTCTACTTCCGGTCAAACATGAAGTAGCTCCTCATTTAAAAGTGGTTAGAGCTACGATCAAGATTCTTTCGCCAAAAATCAATGTTAGGCAAGAACATTCTTTGTGACACAAATCTGACCAATTCACGTGAGTTTATGATTAAAGGTGAACACTTCAATGGTATAAAACATCAAATCATAATCACCTGTCTTTGTGTGTATAAGGTTATGACATTTTTTAATAAAAGCGGAAACGAAAAAGCCTTGTGTTATGTTTTTAACAGACACAATTTCTAGTTTCTTCTTCTTGTTGTCGTTTGAGTTACCATAGACTTTTTCTGGATGGCACTTGGGCTATTTTTAAATTTCCGATTTTAACCAAACTTGGTCTGAAGGAAGTCCATATAGGGTAGTTGTCTCCCAAAACTTTTCGTCATCATGACGTCATCAGGTGTCATGTGACCAGCGATTTGAATTTAATAATCAAAATCTTCAAAAATCAACAAAAAATCAACGGTTTGAGATATTAAGTTCATTCTTTCACCAATAGTGATTGTTAGGCAGGGTCTTTCTTTGTGACACATTGCTTGACCTCTGTGACCTCTACTTCCGGTCAAACAGGAAGTAGCTCCTCATTTAAAAGTGGTAAGAGCTATGATCATGATTCTTTCACCAAAAGACAATATTAGGCAATGTCTTTCATTTGTGTTACATTGCTTGACATCTGTGACCTCTACTTCAGGTCAAACAGGAAGTAGCTCCTCATTTGAAAGTGGTAGGAGCTATGATCATGATTCTTTCACCAATAGACGATGTTAGGCAAGGTCTTTCAATTGTGACACATTACTTGACCTCTGTGACCTCTACTTCCGGTCAAACTGGAAGTAACTCCTAATTTAAAAGTGGTAAGAGCTATGATCATGATTCCTTTGTCAAAAGTCGATGTTAGGCAAGGTCTTTCTTTGTGAAACAAACATGACCAATTCATGTGAGTTTATGATTAAAGGTGCACACTTCAAATGTATAAAACATAATATCATAATCAACTGTCTTTGTGTGTATAATAATAATAATAATAATAATAATAAATACTTAAAAAACGCTTTCCATGTTGAAGTCATCACAAAGCGCTGTACAGTTAAAAACATCTACAAATTATGAGCAATTATACAAAGGAATTAAAAAGTAGGTAAAAATACTTAAACACACATAAAGTATAAGGTTATGACAATTTGTTTCAATAAAAACGGAAACGGAAAAGCCTTGTGTTCTGTTTTCAACAGACACAATCTCTAGTTCTTCTTCCTCTTCTTCTTACAAAAATCCCATAGACTTAACACAGGGGTTTTCTGGACCCCACTTTGGTCACTTTGAATCAGCAGATCTTAACCAAACTTGGTCTGAAGGAAGTCCATATAAGGTAGTTGTCTCCCGAAACTTTTCGTCATCATGACGTCAACGATTGAAACTTGGTATGTATCTAAGTCGGGAAGTGTGATATCGAAAAATTGCAATGACGTCATCATGACGTCATCGTGCATCACCTGACAGCGCCTTAAAGGGGCAAACTTCACACATCAATTATAAACGAACCCTAGATCCGATTGGTTTGAAACTTGGTATGTATCTAAGTCGGGAAGGGTTCAAATGAAACATTTAACTGACGTCATCATGACGTCTTCGTGCGTCACGTGGCAGTGCCTTAAAGGGGCAAAATTAACACATTAATTATAAACAAACCCTAGGTCCGATTTGATTGAAACTTTGTATGTGTCTAACTCGGGAAGTTTTATATCGAAAATTTGCAATGACTTCATTGTGACGTCATCGAGTTTCGCGTGACAATGCCTTAAAGGGGCAAACTTCACATATCGATAATAAATGCACCCTAGGTCCGATTGGGTTGAAACTTTGTATGTGTCTAATCCGGGAAGTGTTATATCGAACAATTGCAATGGCATCAGCATGACGTCATCTTGCGTCACATGACAGCACCTTAAATAGGCAAACTTCACATGCCAATTAAGAAAAAACCCGATATCCAATTGGGCTGAAACTAGGTATGTATCTAAGTAGGGAAGAGTTTATATTATTGTTTAAATGCAAAAACTGTGTGTCACGTGACAGGGCTTTTAAGGGGCAAACTTTATATGCATATTAAGAATTAACAAGCCCTAGAAGAAGCTCCTCATTTAAAAGAGGTAAGAATGAGAATCCAAATTTCTGAAGTAGCATCAATTATTAAGAAGGCTTTTTATATCATATGCGGAAAAGCCATATGTGCTGTTTTCAACAGCCATAAACTCTAGTTGGCTTTTCCGTGTTCAACGGAAAAGGTATTGTTTTTGTTCTGATTTTTTTTAGCTGTTTCGCATGCAGCGGAACAGCTTTTGTTTTTCTTATTTTTAGCTGTTTCGCATGCAGCGGAACAGCTTTTGTTTTTCTTATTTATTTTTTTTTCTTATTTTTTTTTTTATTCCACTTTTTTCCCATAGACATAACACAGGGGTTTTATACAAGTCACTTCTACCCTTATGCCAGTTCCGATCAACTTCATACTTGGCACATAGTTAGACCACCACCCCAGGTTCCACGCCGAAACATTTCGTCATCATGACGTCATCACGTGCACCATGACGTCATCATAAAAGTGCAAATTTCAAGGCTCTTTATCTCCAGAACTGCAAGTCCGATGCAACTAAAACGTGGTATTGAAGTATATGGGACGTGTTATAGACAAAAAAATGTGGTCACGTGTCGATGACGTCATCGTGTGATTTTATACGAATTATTCAATTTTTGGACCTTTTCTTTATATCTCCTGAACGACAAATCGTATTTGCGAAATTTTTTCGGTAAAATGTTTGTTAGGTTATAGGCATATGCCACAATTTACCCAAAAGGTGTGACGTCATGATGACGTCATCAAAAAGCCGATTTTCAGATTGACATATAAGGGAATATCCGATGGTGATGAAACTTGGTGGGTAGGTAGGGAATGGTACTAGTATCCATAATGTGAAGTGACGTCACGATGACGTCATTGGCTGATTTTTTATTGATTTTTGAATATTTAATTTTGCCTTTTTTTTTCCAGAAACACATATAAGCGAATATCCGATCGGGTTTTTTTGTAATAATTAATGTTGCCATTTACAGTCAAACATAACATAAAACACGGGCTTTGGAACTTTTTGGACCACTGGTATGGCTATCTATAGTAAAGGCCAATTGTGTACACGTGAACGGAGCATGACGAGCTAGAAAATCAACCATTTCTCTGTTTCCACCGTCCGTCCATATGCACAACCATACATAATATACACGCTGGCCTATACTGTAGACTCAGCCATTTCTGTGTTTCTCATGGGCATGTGTATACATATATCTGTATACATGTATTGATGGACGAGTGACGACGCTCCTGATAGTTGTTAACGATAATTAAAACGCCGCTTTTTATATGTACTGGGCCAAAAGCGTTCGTGTTTGTTTTTCATATTATTTTATAAAACATTCGCGAAACATCTCAGTGTTTGTCAACAAACACAGGTCTTGTTTGTTTGTAAAATCATATTGCCCAAGTACTGGGCACACTGGGATCACATGTAATACATATACTGGTCTTACATCGGTGCCGAACGGCATGGAATGATTGTTCTGCTTGGTAGAAAGCTGTGAGTCTCGTGTGTGGCGGTCTATAGTGTATAAAGTCAAAGTCACAAAACTTACCTTTGGGCGCCTTTCCCTCCCCTTTCCCGCAGTAACTATCGGCTCCGCGAATGGTTGGCAAAGCAATGGTGCAGAAAACCAACAATTTGACAATTTGAAACAACTTCATGTTTGCACTGACTCTTGATGCAGAAATGACTTGATGGCACGGAGATCTGAGCTCAACTGGCGCAATATTGGCAACTATTCCCTTTATATAGGCATATGGAGGAATTTACCAGGCCTCTCAAATTGGATTGGTTCTCACGTGATATCAATGAATAATACGAGTCATTTACAGCGGGTATACATTTTCCATTAAAAAGAGAAGCGATCAATGAAGCAGACGTTTGCTTAATTCTTAAAATTAATTAACTTGTTTGTGTTCGATGTTTGTTTCATAACACACGATGCATTGTCTGTGTCGCACCGAAAATCGAGGACCAAATGTATATAAAGGTATGAATAGGCAACGTAGTGAATAAAAGGTAAGATTTCTAAAATGATGTTCGTACACTTGGTAGACCGTCATCGTGATTGCCATTCCAATGAAATATATGGAGAAAGACCTCATCAACCTTTGTTTTTAACTCGACTACAATCACTTGTCGAAAAATTTCAATACAACAGAAAAAAAAAACAGAATAGTTTGCGTTGATTGTTTAACATAGGGTCGTGGAGAATTAATAACAATTATTACACACAATTAAATACTGCCTACACTGTTCAGAGAAACACATAATATGTATTTTAACGCAATACGTGGAGGTGCAACCACTATACATTTTTATTTATTTTTGTTTGTTCTAATCAACGAGTTGTGCTTCTTTCAGATAATGTTCACATATTTTGCCCTGAAATGCAGTACGTGTGCTCACGACGTTTACATTTCAAAAGCCGGAATTCGACAGGGAAGTGTTTACAGCATCAAGCATCTCCACATCAGGCAGAGAATGCATTACCAAACCATTACGGTGGCCATACTCGGATTAGGAACTTGTCTTAGTCTCAAACAAAATTGTGACTCGCCAAGGGTGGATAAGCCCGGGCGCGTGCTCCGTTAGAGTCCGGTACAAGCTTCATGCTCGCTGCGAGATAAGTATCTCGGCGGCATGAATTAGGATATGAAGGGTCGCTAAAAGTTTGGAGTGGTACGTCTCATGAATAAACATAACCAGAGGAGGACGCGGGACAAAATGAACACACGTTTGAATGATACTAAGAAACAAAAACAAAGACACGAAGAAAATAGCAATAGGGAGGGATTCAAGTAAAGTTGGCCGTGGAAGCATATGGATATGGAAGCTGTCCCAAAATGATGAACCCTTGACCAAAGCTATCCCTCATGCTGAGTTCATGATGCGAATACCGTCAAGATTAAATTTACACACGGGACATACAAGTATATTTTCCAACATTCATATAAACTCCCCAAAATAGACATTCAGGCGCCAAGGATTTTAATCAGCATGCATTGTTTTATCTTCAAAATAATATATTGCCAGTAAAGCATTAAATCAGCAAACCTATGGAGCCCATGGCCGCAACGTCATTAAGTATAATTGCGCACGCGAATGAAAGATCGTGTTAATTATTGATAAGCAATGAACAAAAGCAAATAAAGTCCAGTCAACCAACCGACAAATAAACAGACATAACGGGGAGACAGACAGACAGACAAAAAGCCCGAGAAGCCGAGGACAAACACAAACAAACTGACAAAAACCCCAACAAACAAAGAAAGGAATAGTTGTTCCGGTAATTCAGTGACATCGTCAATCAATTTTCCGTTAAAGGTACTTATACAACTTTGTTTTTTGTCAAAGCAATGCAGATTCATGGGCAAACATATCAAGGAAGTTACAATGACGGTCATCTGTCAAATTTCCAGTCCCGCAAGGTGCCCACTTTTTGAGAAATCATTGAAAAACGACCACAGTTTATTTGTTTTATTTTCTTGCGGTTATTTGTTTTATTTTTAAAAGATCAAAATTGTATAACGTTTCAACCCAATCAGACCTAGGGTTTGTTCATAATTGATGAATGGTGTTTGACCCTTTAGGGCGCTTTCACATGACACATGATGATGTCAGGATGACGTCAGGGTGACCTCAATGCAATTTATAAATAGAACACTTTCCGAGTTACATACTGTGTTTGAGCGGAACGACAAACAACCTGACCTCGACCGTCAGAAGATATGATATCCTTAAATAACCCTTTTTAATCAAGGAATATCACGTAAATAAAAATCCACATACGCACTTTTATAACCTTGACTGCAAACGGATTGTTTATGTGGATGGCGTGAAAAACTCCCAAAGGTTTCTTTTCAAACCCTCAAAATAATGAGGGATTCTGCATGACATAAAGGATTGTAGAAGAAATTCCTAAACTATATCCAATGGCATTCACCGTCTATACTCTGCACTGCATTGATGCTCATAGTAAAATATGTCATGTATTAACTTATGCTGATGATACTCAACTGTATGTAATTGTTAAACCCTGTAATCAGTCAGTTGGTGTTAAGGCAATTGAGGAATGCATTATTAACGTCAAAGATTGGGCACAGAACAATTACCTGAAGCTGAATGGAGATAAGACTGAAATATTGCACATCACATCACAGTTCCGCAACTCGTCTACCTTGCCTAACTTTATTATAGATAACGCTGTGGTGAAGATAACTAACTCAACCAAAAACTTTGGTGTTATCCTAGATTCCACTCTAAAAATGAATGCTCATATCAAAAAAGTGTGTAGGTCTGCATCTTTTGGAATTCATAAAATAGGGAAAATAAGGAAATGTTTAGACAAATCCTCTACTGAACGTTTTATTCACGCTTTTGTCACTTCCCATTTAGATTACTGCAACAGCCTCCTGATTAACCTGCCTTCCTCCCATCCTGTCCATCTTCAGCGTATCCAAAATACTGCAGCACGCCTTGTTACACGATCAAGGCGTCATGAACATATCACCCCAATTCTTCGTCATCTCCACTGGCTTCCAATTATTCAACGCATACAGTTTAAAATTCTTCTGCTTACTTTCAAAACTCGTAATGGTCAGTGTCCAACCTATATCTCAGAACTCATCAAACCCAAAGTTCCATCAACCCGGCTACGCTCATCCACATCCTCTCATCTTCAACTTATGCCTGGTCCTCGAGTGAAAACACGATATGGTGACAGAGCTCTCTCCGTCGCCGCTCCCAAATTATGGAACAGTCTCCCTCCTAAAATTCAAAATGCCTCGACCTTAGAAACATTCAAATCTATGTTAAAAACCCACTTATTTATGTTGTTTTCTGCTTGTTTCTTTTGTATTTTGGCTACTTTATGTTTGTACACTCCATGTAAGTTGTGTTTTCTACCTGTATTTCTGTTCTCTTAATGTTGGTGCGGTTGCCCTTGTTTCACCTAATAGTCTACAAGGACAACATCACCACTTAGCGCTTAGAAACGTAGTATTAAGCGCGGTATAAATGTTTGCTATTTTTATTTTATTATTTCCTGTGCCGATCCTATTGTTTCACTGACTTGATGAGTCCGCAGAGGGTTCTATTGAAACGTTCCGTTTGTCCGTTCCCCTGCGGATGATAAGGGCTTGTCCTTGTTTTCTTTATGCCAAAGATGGTGCAGAATTCGCCAATGAGCCGGCTCTCAAAATGCTGGCCTTGGTCGGAACGTATCTGAGCCGGAATTCCATAGTGAGTAAACCAATTTTCATGAAGAACCCGAGCCACGCGCGGGGCTGTCTGGTCCCTACATGGGACGGCCATGGCAAACTTCGTGAAGCTATCCGTCATGACTAATACATCTTCGCAACCACCTAGCCCACGGTCCAGCTTCAGAAAATCAATGGCCAGGCATTCTAAAGGCTGAAATGAAAGAAGGTGCCGCATAGTGGAACGGACAACCGGAGTCGGAGCCTTCGCCACAACACACGCAAAGCAGCCACGAATGTGTTCACGCACCTGCTTATTCATGCCCGGCCAGAAACATCGGTTTTTGATGAGCCCAAACGTCCTTCCAACACCCTGATGCCCCCATTGATCATGAGCGGTGTGTATTACTTTGCCCTGCAACTGTCTTGGCACCAGAAGTTGGTGGACTGTTCCCAGACCAGGATCTTCGGTGACCCTATACAACACGCCTTGTTCTTGGACAATGTTGTTATACTCTCGCAGCCAACCAGCAATCTTTTTGGAGTCCACCCTGGACACCCAGTCCTGACCGGTTCTCCAACTCTGAGACGTACGAGCCCAAATCTCACCAAGTGATTCATCCTCCCTTTGGAGAGCTGCCAAATCCTGCAAAGGGTACGACGGGAGCAGGGGTATACTGTCGCTACCATTCGACTGAGAGGTAACCCTTCCCATTGCTTGCACTCCATCCGGCACCGGAGTGCACCGAGTGATGGTTCTGAGGACGACCGAGGAGTCCATTTGTGTGTTGGCTGGGTGACGGCTGAGAGCGTCGGCACGTTTGTTACTCCGGCCTGATCGATACCTGATGTCAAGATCAAAGGCCGCCAACTGGGCTACCCATCTCTGTTCCGTAGCACCCAACTTTGCAGTGAGCAGGTGAGCGAGGGGGTTGTTATCTGTCCACACAACCGTCCGACGACCCAACAGATACTCCCTGAATTTGTCAGACACTGCCCATTTCAGGGCAAGCAATTAGAGTTTAAAACTCGAGAGATCCGGGTAGTTTCTTTCCTCACCACGCAGTTCTCGACTGGCATAGACCACAGGATGAAGCCTACCTGAGTCATCATATTGAGATAAGCATGCTCCTAACCCTTTTAGGGACGCATCAATTCCCAAGATAAAGTCGTGTTTGAAATTTGGGAAGGCAAGAACTGGGGCCTCGCACAACGCGGTTTTTAAATCCGCAAATGATGCTTCTGCATAAGCAGACCAAGCGAACGGCAAGGACGGCTTCCCTACTTTTTCGCATGGAGTCTGACACCTTCTGCAATTGCATACTAATTTGGGTCTGCTGTTGAACAAGGCATTGGACGGCCGTTTGAAGTTGCTTCTGGCCTTCCAAAAGTTCCGTCAGTAACTTCTGGTTGTCTGTCCCAGCCTTGGGAAGGGGTGGGAGCTGCCTTCATTACTGGATGTCGGGTACGCCCTCTCTCTACAGCACGAAGGTCTACTTCCTCACCACCGCCGCTCGAATCAGCGAGTAGACATAAGGCCAATTCTCGTAGATCATAGAAGGACGCCCCAGGGCGGTAAAATGTCAACCTCCGAAACTCTCGCCTAACTGAGACGTCGTTGACACCCCTGATAAGCTGCTCCTTCAGGGCGTTTTTCTTAAGATGGATGACAGCCCCCCTCTCACGGGATCCCTCGGCGCTAGCCTCTATTTGATCGTACATGCGCAAAAGTGCCCTGCTGTACTCTGCCAAGGTCTCGCCATAGAAGGCGGCGTTAAGCGATTGAATGTATTCTGGAGAGCCGAATCTACGCGACAAGAGAGCCGTGAGATCATCGAAACATTCTCTATCTGATTGGGGGCAACAAAGGACCTCTTCCTTAGCATCGCCTCCAAGATGGTATATCGCTGTGCACACCAATTCTTCCCCCGAGAGACTGAGCTGCCTTGCGTACGTGTCCAAGTCGGCAAGCCATTCCTTAAGAGTGGGATCGCCGGACTCACGCGATGCGCCTGTAAACTTCGCTAATCTGATAGTCGGAGCCCGCTGATACCGTAGGTTTTGGAACGCTCCTGCCAAAGTGTCAGCCAAAGCCCGGTTAGACTGAGCGATGACCTGCGCCAGTGTAAAGATTTCTCGGAACCCCCCTTTTTTGTAATGGTTTGACCCAAAAGTTTTGCCCACTAGTGTCCACTATACTTGTATTTCATTGAAACTCCATTCTATTGTTAAAGCATGGCAACTATTGTCATTGTCCATTCATCACTTGCAGAGCAGCTTCATGCAGTAGTTGTAGCCTCTTTTATATGTGCAGCAGTTTAAAAGACATGGTTGTGTGAGAGAACTAATGTGTATGTAGTTAATGGTTGCTAGGGAGTTGTTTTGCCAACAGTGAAGATTGGCCAGTGATTGGTTGTGTGTGGTAGAAGAGAATTAAAAAAAGTAAGGATACCAAGCTGTGTGGGAGATCCGTTTTGGGGTGAGAGCTGATGAGTCCAATGTGTGAGATCTCTGTGTGAGACTGTCAACCTGTGTGAAGTACATGAACTTGAGCCACCAGGCATAGCTTCTAGCTATAGTAGGCAGTTCATGTTATCTAGTGCAGATAAATCTGTGTATCTGAAGAGCCTTATGAGGCAGTATTTCTGGATATTCATCACCTTTTTGTTGCGCAAGTTTGTGCTCCAAACACACCGAGGAGACTGAGTTCATTTCATTTACCACACAACCGTAAGTTAATTTCTAGTACTGTTATTAATGGATTTTTGTTATTTATATAAAGTGTAGCTTGATTTGTGAAATAACTGTCAATATTTATTCTGGAAAAGAGAGATTTTCAGACCGGATTCGTTTATTTTATCCAAGACATTTTAGAAGTTGAAGTCAAGATTTCTTGAAAGTATTGTATTAGAAATAATTGTGGAATTGTTTGAAGAAATCATTATGGAAGAGTAAAAGATGCTTGATTCCTAGACATTAAACACTCACTATTTATAGATTTTGCATATTAATATACATTGACTTATTTAGATTCATATAATGTGTTTAATGAGGAATGATTATTTGGGAACATATTGTTGAATATTTTGTAAATAGATGGCTGTCCCGTGAGATGACCACTGACCAAAACCGGGCTATCTGGTAACGTAGACGGGGAAGGGGTCAACCGAGTGCGGCTGTAGGACACCCAACCTGGAAGGCGGTGTATCCAAGCATCAACCGGCACCGATTATACCAAACCATCCCTCTCCGATGCACAGTTCACGTAAAGAAGCCCTTGCCAGATAATTGTCTTATGTGTTTTCTTTATTATGTGATTAATTGACTTAATAACTGGAGGAGTGTTTCATTAGAGATTTGAGATAAAAGAATTGTTTGCTTCCCTGATTTAATTGATAATTGGAATCCGAGCCTAGGAATAACATTGAAATTAGAAGTAGGGATTGTCTATTTCTCTTAAAGACCAAGATGATTTAATAATTGAAGTGTAAATAGTGTACATATTAGTTGTTAATAAAATAACATAAAAAACATATTAAACTTAAAACTATCTCTGTGACTGTGTGTTGTTTCGTTCTTAGTGTTTAGATTTAGTTGTAGACAAGAAGGACACAAGTCGGGAAAGTTCCTGACAGCCAGGCCTTCGGGCATTTCCATGGTAGAAATCAAAACCCACAGGAAGACGTCTCGATCATACAGTAAAAAAGCGAGAACCCCGAATATTCACGATTT
The DNA here is from genome assembly GCA_963971285.1 of Astropecten irregularis. Taxonomy (NCBI): domain Eukaryota; kingdom Metazoa; phylum Echinodermata; class Asteroidea; order Paxillosida; family Astropectinidae; genus Astropecten; species Astropecten irregularis. The sequence continues at coordinate 17,930,328 of OZ020251.1, read as the reverse complement.
AGTGGAAGGCCGCCTACTATTCAAAGACCATAACGAGATTTTCAATCGATAAAGGTAACTTTGGCACGCTTGCTTCGGGCGTTCAAATTGGGAGAAGTATAATTATAATAACACCTACGTGCACTTTACGGTTTATTTTATACACAATACAATCGTACGTAGCTGTTCTTTTTTTTTCCAACCAGATATACCCTATACTAGTTACACGCAACCCCAGCAGTCATCAACAAAACTTCAACCAAAGACCTACGATTTTTAGAGCATTACATTAAGAGAATAATCGCAAAATTAGCAGAACCGCTCATAATAATAATAATTTATACCAGAGGTTTTCATTTATTTATATATTTATGGAGACAAATATAAGACAACAGAACTGTCTGACGCTATATGAAGCAGTAGCTTGTATCGTCTAGTTCCCCTTGCATCCTGTCTACGACGCCATGTGAAGTGGTAGGAAATCTGGCCGAACCTAGAGCTGACCCCCAGGGTGGTGGCTCATCTACCGGTGAGGTGGATCAGAGGAATGCAGTGACACACAGCAAGACACGGACAACTTTTAGCTGCTGTATAAGTTCCGATTGGTTCTTTATTATGTTTATCGTATCTTGGTCCCAAAAAAAACCCTGTTAATAAAGACAAAATAATAACAAACAATCCTTTACTGCTGGCTCACTACATATACCAAGATGTATGTATGTATTTGCAAAATAAACATATTAAACTTGTGATATGATACACATATTAAACAATATAAAATACATGTGTATGTAAAATAAATTGGATTTTAACAGTCACCAGCTTACCCTGGTATTTAGGGGAGGTGAAAATTCTATGCAGCGTAGTATAAGGTAGCCTCCTCAAAGTAGTTTAGGCTCAGCCTAAGTATTATAATCGGTGAATGGAGTCTATGAAATTAAAAGACAAAATGCACTGAGTACCTGTCCCTGGAACATGGATGACAATGAGATTAATTCAATGTGGGAAAATTGGAACACAACTTTTTTTCATATTGTTGATAAATTTGTTCCTAAAGTTCACTGCAAAAGTCGTAGTTCTGCCCCATGGATAGACTCTGACATCATCCGTCTTGTCAAAAAGAAGGAGCGGGCTTGGGTCAAATTTAAGAAAACTGGCAGTGTCGTTTACCAGATCAAATTTTGCTCTTTACGTAAACAATCTAAATCTCTCATCAAACAAAAGCGTGCTGATTTTCTTATTGATATTAGAACATCCCTAAAAGACAACCCCAAGCGTTTCTGGTCCTTTCACAAGATCAAAAATCCAGGTAAAATCCCCCACTCAGTCAGCTATAATAACAGCACTACCAGTGTTCCAGCTGAACAAACCCATCTCTTTAACAAATATTTCCACAGTGTATTTAGAGATAAAGCTACCTATAAGCTAAACTCTAGCCTGAATGTTCAGGACAATTTAAATAATTTGATATGTTTGAATTTTACTACCATGGATGTTTTCGAAGTTCTAAACTCAGTGGATACAGGCAAGGCAAGTGGTCCGGACGGTATTCCTGGCAAATTGTTACGTGAGTGTGCGCACGAACTTGCTCCCTCACTCACTGCAATTTTTAATGCTTCTCTTAGGCAAGGCAAAGTTCCCTCTGACTGGAAACTCGCAAATGTCACCCCAGTTTTCAAAAAGGGGGACAAAAGCTGTGTTGTGAATTACCGTCCTATATCCTTGCTTAGCCTGGTCTCCAAAGTCCTTGAACGGTGTATTCATAAGCAAATTTTACCATTTCTGCAACCACTTATATGTGACTGCCAACATGGATTTATGCCTAATCGTTCTTGCACCACACAATTAGTTGAATTTACCCACAATCTTGGGTCTAATTACGACAGGGGGTGGGACACTGATGTGGTTTATCTGGACTTCTCAAAGGCCTTTGACTCCGTCAATCATTCTAAGCTTATTGAGAAGCTCAGGTGTGCTGGCATTGGTGGCACACTCCTTGCATGGTTCCATAACTACCTAGAGGGAAGATTGCAGAGAGTGGTCATCAATGGTTCCCACTCAAACTGGTTACCTGTCACCTCCGGAATTCCACAGGGTTCAATCTTAGGACCATTGCTTTTTGTTGTTTTTATCAATGATATGCCAAATTGTGTCTCGCCAGATACACGAATTGCACTTTTTGCTGATGATGTAAAATGTTATCGCGCCATAACAACCAATGATGACCAAAGGGCCCTGCAAACTGACCTCGATGCTATTTTTAATTGGAGTATAAATTGGGATATTGACTTCAATGTTAACAAATGTGTTGTGCTACCTGTCAAAACCCGTAAACACCATCATGTTGCCCCTTTTGATTATAAACTTGGCAACCATAATTTACTATTTGTTGATAATATGAATGATCTTGGTATTATGGTGACCAACAATTTGAGTTGGAAGTTGCACATCAACAAAATGGTTTGCAAAGCCAACCGCATTCTAGGTATGATCAGGCACACCTGTTTCGATGTTTACGATATTGCGACACGTAAAACTCTTTATTTAGCGCATGTTAGACCCATTTTGGAATACGGGTCCGAGATCTGGAATCCTAGTGCTAAAGGTCTTAATAATGCCATTGAAAAAGTTCAGAGGCGTGCCACTAAATTTATTCTTAGGAGTTCTGCCCCGTATGAGGAGCGGCTAAAAGATTTAGACCTCCTCAGCCTAGAAAATCGTCGTAAACTCAAAGATAATGTCCTTTTTTTCAAGGGCCTCCAGAATTTGACATCTATTATAATTGATGACAAGGTTAGCTTCCGCAACACTGATTCTCACAATTTGAGATCTTCCGATTCAATTACTCTTATTCCCAACAAATGTAAAACTGGTATTTTTAGGCAAACCTTTTTTAACCGCATATACAATTCTTGGAACGAAATCCCATCTAACATAAGAAATTCCCAAGACTTTTCTTTTTTTAAACAAGGTCTATTCAAGCACTACCACACAAGCCATTGATACACAATCCAGCTACTGACGGGTGAAATTTGGGGTTCTCTTTACCTGTTTATTATTAATTTTTTTATCATATCTCCTATATCTTGCCGGAGTTTTAATAAGTAGTATCTCCCATCTTTTAACATTTTTTTTTTTACTAGGAATATTATTTTATTTTTGTCCTCGGTTGTTTGTCTGTTATTTGTGCCTGTCCTTTGTCAGTCTGTCTCTTGGTTTTTGATGTTGTAAAGGGTCCCCATTTTGTGGGCCTGCGTGCCTGTTCGGGGCTTCCCTCTTGCACTACGTGTCTTTTAATGTTTCTGTGCAATAAAGGTAATAAAATAAAAAATAAATAGCAGGACGGTTTGGATAAATAACGAAATAAATTCTGGATATACATTTTATAAGCACAATAATACTGAATTCAGTATTATATATATATATATATGTTGTGTTCAGCCAATCGTCAACCCGGTGTTTACAATACAGATGAAGTCTATGTCCATGTAAGCTCACAATAAACACGGCCTAGTATGCAACTATTCAAGGCCCACGCGCTACACACAGCGCGTCCAGTTCACTGTGTACACAGCGGGCGTAGGATAGCACTATTCCTGTATGCACAATATTCATGACAACGGCATGGCCGCCATTAAACAATACACACGGCACTGTGACCATTCGGGCAGCTGTTTCGATAACGTTGTTATCGATGATTCGACCATGAAATTATACACGTTCATGCACACCAACCCCATCAAAATTATCTAAAGACATTACTACCCCGGGTCGTCATAAGGACTTAATGTAACATTAACGAGAAGCAACAAAAACTGGACACATTTAAGAGAGAAATTCTCACCTGGCAACGGCTACAATTTCGCACAGCGAAGAGGCCGCACACACAAGCGTGTGTGAGTCGGCTAGAGTAAAATCACTCCGCCATTCATAAAATACACCAAACGATCGTCGCTTATATGTTTGTATGATAAATTTGAAAACATAAACATGTTTTCAAACTATTTGCCATTTTTCTTGATAATGTCCATTCAAAAGATTACAGTTTAAGTCCTTTTCAACAAATTGTTAGGAACTAATTTATAGCTCGTAAGTATACGACCCAAGCCCACAAAAATAGGTGTTTTAGACGATTAAGTCAATTACATTTTGTTTCCGGACGGTTGGTGTGCTTAACGTTACAGACTATACCATATAAATATGCACATTGAAAATGTCGTGTCACTACATTTAGATAAAGCATTATTTGGTACACTTTGTTTGAAAGTGACACCTTTCTTCTGAATAACCGCATATGTGTTGAATAATGGACGAAAATTGGTGTATTTCCAATCGATTAATTAGTCGCTAATTAGTGATTGGAATTAGCCAGTACGGAAATTAAGTGTGCCCAGGGACCTTGTCTTCCTAATCCATTAATACAAAAAATCGATTTAGATAAAGCATATTTGGTACACTTTGTTTGAAAGTGACACCTTTCTTCTGAATAACCGCATATGTGTTGAATAATGGACGAAAATTGGGGTATTTTTAATCGATTAATTAGTCGCTAATTAGTGATTGGACTTAGCCAGTACGAAATTAAGTGTGCCCAGGGACCTTGTCTTCCTGATCCATTAATAAAAAAAATCGATTTAGATAAAGCATTTGGTACACTTTGTTTGAAACTGGCACCTTGTTTCAAAAGATTATGCATTTTTAAATCTCCTTTTGTTGCATGGATTCTAGGTTTTGGAATACGCGGCTGAATACGGGTGCACCCAAGTAAATAGGGCCAAAATCCGTCCGCCGAGCTCATTAATAAAAGTTAAGCACTCAATATATTTTAAATAAGAGAGTTGTGAGAGCTATGAAAATGAAGGATTGAAGAAATATGGCACTGGACCTCCTGCCTGGACTCTGGGCTTCCATTTGTGACCAATTTTGATGCAATTGGGTGAGAAAGTGGGTCTATTTCAGCCGCTTTGCAGAGGGATGTTTTTTTGAAAATGGCTTCTTTGACTGAAGTGATCCATACCTCGTTTTAGGGGTGGTCAGCTGAGAATGAGTATGATATCTCAAAAATTCAATGGTCACCCTACCATAAAATGAAAAGAAAATGAAAGGTGACATGTTCCTCATCATTTTACTGTGTAACTTGAACAGCTGTGAGAGTTCTGTATTATTTTTAAATGATTTTTGAAGTTTGAGGATTTATCACTGTTGTCTATGGGAGTTTATTTACTTGGGTGCACCCATACGCGGCTGAATACGCTGCTAGCTTTAGACAGGTCTCGTAACTGTACTGTATGAATACATGCAATGGTTTGGGTCTGGGAATCAGACTTAAAGAACCCCGTTGCATTATGGGAGCTCATTAACATAGGAGTGGAGGAATACACGGGTTTACACTTCCAAAAAAGCGCATGCGTGATAGTGCCTCGTTTTGAAGTCGTGATCAAAACTGCCGAAGTGTAAACCCATGTATTGTCTTCGACAATAGACGGGATTACACTTAGAAAAGTGCGCACGCGTGGAAGTGCCTCGTTTTGAAGTTGCGATCAAAATCCAAGATGGCCGCCATTGTGTATACACGGGTTTACACTTCGAAAAAAGCGCATGCGTGATAGTGCCTCATTTTGAAGTCGCGATCAAAACCGCCGAAGTGTAAACCCGTGTATTGTCTTCGACAATGGACGGGCTTACACTTCGAAAAGGGCGCATGCGTGCAAGTGCCTCGTTTTGAAGTTGCGATCAAAATCTAAGATGGCCGCCATGGTGTAAACCCGTGTATTCTGACACTATTCATTACCCGCTACCGGTCCGCATATTTTATATTTACACCGCAGCCTAGTGTTTTCGCTGTGGCAGTGCAAATTCATGCTTGAAAAGAGACTACACGTGTGTGGTGTGCTACCCACGCTTGTTACTGTAGCTGTAGGCCTGTAGCTGTAGCATAATTTACATGTGGGTGTACACAGGGGCGTAGCTACGGGGGGCCTGGGGGCACGTGCCCCCCCCCCCCCCCCCCACAAATTCGGCGTGCCCCACCCCCCCCCCCCCCAGGTGCCCTCCCACAATAAATCGTGGGTATAGAAAAAAATAAGCGTTATCTATAGGGTATGATAGCTATAAAGGAAATAAAAACAACTTAACAGCTTTTACTGTTCAATAATGATATTTTTTTACTTTCATCAAATGTTCCTGAGTCCGTAAAACCCTACAGTGAAGAAATCTGTGCAACATTTCAGTGTAAAAATGCAATTTTCTTACGCGCTTACGGTTGCGAACTTCAAAACAGCCCGTCTGCCATTTTGTCTGGTCTGGCTAGTTAGTCTGGTCCCATAATTGAATTTCTCCCGCTCAAGAGTGTTGGATTAAAAATAAATAATGAAGTAATAATATAAATAAATGAATAAATTTATCGGAACAAAAATCCAAAATAAGGCTCAGATTGCACCAAAGAATATCTAGAACCCTTGACCTTCCAGGGCCCTTAAGCGGGCCCTGGACCCCGGCCGCAAGGCCTTCGCGCTTATCCATGATTTTCTAGGGAGCGTGGAAATAAAATACGCCAATTCAATAGCGACGGATGCGTTTCGGGGCGATCAAAGCTAGCTAATTTTGTCTTCCCCTCTTTTTCAGCTCATTTTGAGTCTTTCTGTTACCCTTTTATTTTTTATTGTTTTTATTTTATTTATTATTTTTTTTTTTTGAAGAAAAGGTTCCTGCACGCCCGCTTGATCCGCCCCCCCCCCCCCGCATTTCTCATATTTTGCAAATCTCCAGTTTTGAAAAAATTCCGGGAGCCCCCCCCCCCCCCCCCCACAAAATTCCAAGGCCCCCCAGTGCCCCCCTGCTGAAAAAATCCTAGCTACGCCGCTGGGTGTACAGTGTACATTTACTGTACAGTTCTTTTAGGCCTACAAACATTACACCATATACATGTACATGTACTGTGTACATACCATGAGTTGTACTGTATAATATTGCTTTGTACGTTGTGGAGGGACGGAATGAAATGAAAAAAATCACGACAAAACACACGTGTACATAACATGTAAATGTGATGTATGTACTGCGACCATTCAGTCCTCCATGGTCAGAGTAACTTGATCTATGCTTGGAGTAATTGGACCCAACAAATAACAGTACGAATGTTTAGATAGGCGAAGTGCCATAGTGTAATTTCTCTGACTCGTACTTTTTTGTCGTAGGCACTCTTTTCGCGGCGTACAGTTTCTTTTCTGTGATCGTTGTCATTTTCAGCACCTCACTGTACTTATAGCTGACGATTGATAATTTTCATTCAGAGGTGGAGAGCCTCGCAGTATTTAGACGTATTTATCAAGTTCCAATTCTTGCATTGTAACTGGCAACACTGTACTGGTGGGGGAATGATGCGCGCGTGGCACAACATACAGCTGTAGTCTTTTCTCAAGCATGAATCTACATTGCCACAGCGAAAAACCCTACGCTGCGGTGTAAATAAAAATATGCTACCGGTCCCTACATTCGAGTGACGATAGACGTCAGGAGACTACTGTAGGGAACGGGAACCAGTCTAGGTCTATGGGTTATTTATGTCTGTGCTCTAGATGTATTATAAATATATATATACCAAAAAAAATTAGATGACGCATTGGCTGCTTGTGGCCGCGTCTTTAACGGCGGCGCCATTTTAGAGTGGACATTAATTTCAGGACTTTCAAATCCGTTTTTATGGAACGCCGTAGCTATCTTCTTTAGATTGTTTGCTTCGGTAATTCCATCAGTCATTATTTTTGCCAAAGTGAATGATGGAATTTGCGAACAGAATGACATAATGACAAACTGAATGTTGGAATTGGCGACCGGAATGAAAAAACGGCAAATAAAATGATGAAATTGGCAAATTTAATTGATGGAATTACCGACAAACAATCTAAGCCACCGAATATAGCTACGGCATTCCATCATTGTTTCTGGTGCATAGCGTAACGCGTACCGCGCGGCTTGCGCGATCGTTATAATAGGCACGTTCTCACACACCAAAAAAGCGCGACTAGTTGGGTCGCGATTTGGAGCGCGACCAAAATCGCACCAATAGTCGCGCTTATTTGTGTGGGAACACAAATAATCGCGATTATTGGTGCGATTTGGAGCGCGCTCCAAATCGCACTAGTAGTGCGTCTTTTTGCAAATAGTCGCGATTATTTGCTGTGTGAACGGTGCACCAACAAATACCGGTTTTTTATATCCCATCATGCAAGGCGGGCGCGCGAGTTAAGCACAGGATGCATGCCAACTTCACGCTAAACATTTAGAATCGCGTACGCGCAGTTTGATAGAAATCATACCGGTGCGATTTGGGTCGCGCTTTTTTGGCTGTGTGAACACGACAAAGAGCGCGACTATTTGGGTCGCGCTCCAAATCGCGAACCAAATAGTCGCGCTATTTGGTATGTGAGAACGTGCCTAATAAGCGCCTGAAAGTTTAGGTTCATTTGTCCTACCTAAAATGACCGCGTCCTGCATGACGGATATATCTCCCATTGGTTTGTGCACGGGTCATAGAGTTATATTTAGAAAACTAGAGTGCGCACTCGAAGTGCCGTGCGTGACATGCGCTCGGCAACACATGGGCAATCAAAGATGGCGTCTCAAGTGGGCAGAAAATGGCAAAAACCGTGTAAAATGCCCGGATGTGCCTATTCTTTTACACAGTGCGCTCAGAAAACGCATTACTAAAAGTCGATGTTCTCCGATCTTTTTGGGAGTTTCAGCCTAATCGTCATTAATGCTACTCATCAATAGTTTGATTTTGGAATGAATTAGTCCTTCACATTAAAACTGCCCCTCTCCACTCGAATTCAGCTTTAGTTTTATGCCGCTTTTCAAGTCGAGGGCCGGTCATAACTCGATTGCGCGTAAAATAGTATCGTTTCTTTAATAATTGTCAGTCTTAATCTGAAACAAGGAGGGTATCGTGTTTTTATTTCTGGGTTCACATGCATGTAGTTTAGTGAGATATGAGATCGAAGACGTAAATCCACGCCTCTCTGTTGACCGTTGTAATTCATTACAAACGGATCTAAGTATTAAATAAGCCGACCTACACCACAAACTTGAGACAATACAGAAATCTTGCATTTTTTACTTTCCGGTTCTAAATCAATATTTAATACATGCATTTAGAATATAAAGAATATATTAGTTGGCATTATTAAAACGAGTATGCCCCTAATAGCGGAACGTGCGTATATTGAATACATAAAAGATACTATGTAAACAAAGAACAGATATACATGAATAATTTGCATGTGACCAACCAAAGAGATTACACCCATTTATAACAAGAAATAGATCTAACGAATAAAATAATGTGTCTTAATTAATAATTGTCTGTGCAGATGAACAATATAACCAGCATAAAGGTGGATAATACAAATGCACACACAAAAATAACGGTGGATACATGTCAGCAATTGTGCATTATATTCGCCCTTTTTAATTAATATAACCATGAACTATAGCCACATGAGACTGAATTTTGAAGTCAATGAAAGGTGAACAAAGAAAAATTGACCGGAGCGGGATTGGAACATTCATACTGACATTCAACAATTTCAATAGGAATGTAAAACCTATCATACTTAAAAGATAAGAAGCATCTCACTGGTTCTATGGATTCTCTCAGATACCACAGTATGTTCCGGTAAATTATTTTAGGCCTTATTTAAATATGTCAAAGCAAAAATTATTGCACATTTGTAAAAAGCAAGTGCATCTTCAACTGAAATGCAAAATGGAATTATTCCCAGGAGATTAGTGTTCACATTTGTACTAACACTCCAGGAAAAGAATTGAACTCATACTTTTCAAAATGTACAGTATAGGAGTATATAGTAGTAAAAATGGGGGAAGGGGGGTGAATTTCCTATTCTCTTTTTTCTTTAAATCTTGCATCTGAGTGACATCCTGCATCTCAGTTCTGGAATCTTGAATCGTGTCTCCATTCCTAAAATCTGGACCTGTAATCTTGGTACAAATTTGTGAAGAAAAAAAAATAAAGAAAGAAAATGGAATTCATCTTTTGGCAGTTATCAACAGACTTGAATATAATCTCTTTTTAGATGATTTGGTGGTCCTGAAAAGGGCCATTTTGTTGGTGGTGGTAACCCTGAAGAATCTTCCATCCTGAAACGTTGATCTTGAAACGTTGATCTTGAAACTTGAATCTTGAAACTTGGATCTTGACACTTAAATCTTGAAACTTGAATCTTGGATCTTATCTTTAATTTTGCATCTGGAATTAATGAAAATAAATAAGTAAAAAATAAATGAGCAAAAAGAAGTTTAGGGCCTACTACAACATATGAAATATGGTATTCGTAATAATTAATCACATACACTAAAATAGCATATTGTCTTGAAAGCATTGTTTACACATCAATATTTTAGGGAAAAGTAGGCGATTTCTTTCAGAGTCCAGGTCCAGAACCAGATCCAGAAATGTAATAGCAATGAATAGGCTGATAGGCATAGCCTATAGTCCTAGTTATACTATTAAGAGGGCAAGACCTAGCCTGGGCCTACTTTATTTAAATTTAAGACCTAACAGTAACATTATTATTAGCAATTTTAAAGCTAACGTTAACTAGTATAAGCATGGAGAAATTTGACATTTATAACCGCCTTTCCTATCAAAAGATCATAGGCCTACTCAAGTCCATGACCATGAAAAATCTCTAAAAACAAATACTAAATTTAATGATATTTGGGCTAGGGAGGGTCTAGGCTAAGCAAAAATAGTCACTTTTGGAATGAGAGGATTTTACCTGATTGCTCCGATTTGTGTAGCTAAATTGTTTGGTAAATCAAGCCATGCTAGCACAGACGTCGTGCAAACAAACTAACGTAAACATATTAAATGCGGGCTTATGCCGATTTTGCCCACTGCTTGCCCACTTTCATAATGGCGGCCAATTGCGCCGCGTCAAATCAGACGTGCGCCCTCTAGTTTTTTAATATAACTCTATGGCACGGGTGCGTCATATAGTTTTTGGGTGCACCATACTAAATAGCTCAAAAATCAATGCGCCGAGCTAATTATCATATGCTGTGTACCTCAAATGTTTTTAAAATATGCGATTTGGGGGGTCGTGCAATTAATGCGTAATTTTGAAGGGTTATCACAACCTGGGGATTCAGTGCTTCAGCCTGTTGTGAAGACTTGAGAAATTTGGGCTTAAAATGTGGCCCTACGTTGTTTTGAACGTGGAGGGTTGCTTCATGAAAACCGGCTGCAAGTTGGTTTGGAGAAATGAACATTTTGGGGATGTTTTTTTCTTGGGGCAATTAGCAAAAAATCTGATCGGCTAACAAATCAAAAATTGAAAGGAATCGAATTGTATTTCTTCAAAGTTAATTACATCTTGACGTTTGAAATGGAAGACTTTTATTAATTTGGCGGCAATTTTTCTAACATCTTCTGTCTATTATCATCTCAACTCAGAAACTCCCACTCACTCATGAAAACATGATTCCATGCGTGACAACGAGTCCGACATGATTGTGTGGCGGAATTCCCAATCGAGTCCAATTCAAATTCAGGAGTATGGAGAGAGGTTCACCATCTGTGATGAAAGTTCTCCAACTCCGAACTCAAATCATACCACAGACCCGGGAAATGATACGAGCAGTCTCGGGCCCAGGGATGCAAGCTCGTTTGGCGGAAATATACAGCCCGATTGGTTACTGATTATCTCGGTGGCACTTCTACTGGGGCGGAGCAGGGTAACTCTGGGGGGAGGACACTGGAACAAAGGGACTCAAACACAGCTCTTTGTGTTTACTTCTCTTATTGCCTCCTGGGCAATTCTCTTTATTACCACCTGGTAATTCTCTAGTGGAAATTATATTTCCTTGCTCTGCCCTTTAACAAACCTTTAATATCCCTTTAAACAAACCTTGTGCTCATTGAGTGTACCCCTCAAGTGATCGATTCAGTTTCAACAGTACGGAAAGCTGCAACCAAACATGCAGGCGCGAGCACGCCGATTGTTTCGCAGTGTCTCTGTTTGAGTTCCCTTACCAGTTGGACTACTCGACTAATACGAACAGCTATCAGTTAACCTCTGTGGTTAACCCTTAGTCAATCTCTGTGATCGACTGTCTGAGCCATTCAAGTTCTCTGTGAACTCCCGATTAGCCGCCACTTCGTCACAACTATTCTAAAAGGTATACTCAAATCACTACAACACAATCGTAAGCAAGCAATTTACACAAGTAATCAATCTATCGGCGCAATGACTAAAGCCCACCGCACACTAAACGATCCGACTACGACCCGACTGGTTTTTGGAAGGATCGCAAAGCATTCTGGGAGTCTTAACCGTGATTCGACAGTCGAATCTTGCCGACTGGCCATCAGAGTGGGTCTGAGACTGGGAACAATCACGGTTAAGACTCCCAGAATGCTTTGCGATCCTTCCAAAAACCAGTCGGGTCCTGGTCGGAATGTCGGATCGTATAGTGTGCGGTGGGCTTAACACTGGATCATTCACCAAACAATGCACTCAACAAGTTACACATATTATGCGGAAGTAGAAATACTGTAAGTCCGGTGGACCATTACAGCGAAACACACTCACCACAGCACGTAAGCCTGCTTCGTACACACACACGTCTCGTCGTCTTATAATCTGCTCTTGTTAAATGCTTCTTCGTCTGCACACTTTGCTACCAGAACTCTGAATGCCATACCCGGCCCGCTGTCTCCGAGCAAGCCAGCCAGACCATGCCGCTCTCGTGACCCCCAGGCACCGCCCAACCACTGTGATTGGTCGCCGCCCGGATATCACGCACCGGCAGCATGGTCCGAGTGACCTGCCCGACCCAGATTGGCCACACACCCTGTCACTCACTCCGCAAACTTTCCTACAACTTTCCCAGAAAATACAGGTTAACAACTTCACCTATTTCCGGACAAAATAGACTTGTGCCGGTCCACCCAATCTCGTCACAATTGCCTGCTTCAAAGTTCATGTGTTTCAAGTTCAGACCAAGTTGATTGGCAACTCTTCCAAGATCCCGATCCCGTTTACATTGTAGCATCATTTCTAAATTTATGCGATAACAACTTAAATCTGCAAACGAGTTTTGCGTAACTAGTTGCCAGTTGGCCTGTGTACGAGTTGACCAAGCTGTGTACGAGTTGGCATGTGTACGAGTTGGCGTGTGTACGAGTTGACCAAGCTGTGTACGAGTTGGCATGTGTACGAGTTGGCGTGTGTACGAGTTGATTAATTTGTGTACGAGTTGGCGTGTGTACGAGTTGGCATGTGTACGAGTTGACCTGCTTCGTCCCCATGGTCCTCGTATTCACGAACATGGGACCAACATGTTAAACGGCGATGGCCTAGCTACTACACGTAATAGCCGGCCTATGGGATTCTGTGTACAAAACTTTAGGTCACACGAACTACTGCTGAACCTTAACTGCACAGTTCCGGCTCATCCAAGAATGGGTCTATTATAAACAACTGTAAGTTTTCTCTGTCGTATGAAGTTATTATGCCGGAAAATGTGCAGATCAATGGTGAAAAGTGACATTGACGTCGCGTATTTTTAAGTAAATTGTCAAAGGTCACGTTTTTAGCCTCGAACAAAACGTTTATTTTCGTTTTTATGCCATCGCAATTGCGATGACTTACGTGAAACGTAAAATCAACGCCATCGCAAGTGCGATGGATTTTCAGTTAACCATCGCATCGCTAGCTCAATAGCGATGATCGCAAAACAGGACTTTAGTGAAATCGGCCCCTGGGCCCTTTTCCAAACCTCGGCTCGGGCTCAGACTCCGGCTCCATTTTGTGAATCCATTTTTAAATAACCGATATCAAAATAGAGGCTTTTGGCTACGGTTTGGAAATAGATACTCTATTTTGAACAAGAAAACAGAGATTCAGCTTCAATGAAAAGCCACAACCTAGAATTCCAGCATGTGGATTACAGAGACGAAGCCGGAGCCTGAGCCGGTGTAAAGGTTATATCTGTCCCCCTCAAAATGTGTCCCCCGGACAGATTCAGCCAGCTAAATGCGTCCCCCGCCGTGTTAATTATGTCCCCCCTGAATTTAACCTGTCCCCCTCCATGTAATTGTGTCTCCCCTGGTTGTTCATGGATAATGTGATATTCCCGTGCTATTAAATGAATTAAACCATAATTAGATATGCATTTTGACTGCTTTTTAACCATTGATTGAAATAAAATTCACGTGGGTGCACCTGAAGGTGAGAAACTAAAGTCATGGCAACGACTGAGTCGTGTCTAGTCTCAAAGCGTGTATCCGTATAACCATAACGTATCGTATACGCTTTACCACATGTACATGTACAGTGTAAAGACAGTAGCAAACGGCCCGTCATGCTCTTACACACGATACGTGATTGCACATAAACAAAATCCTCGCATGCAATCGTTTTAATCACGAAGCATACATGGTTTTGTCATAAAAGGTGCTTGGATGGCGTGTGGGGAGAAAGGAAACCAGCGGAACTAACATGATCTATAGTAGTGAAAACAGCTAACATTCCAACTGAGAAGAACAGGGGTGTTCCTCTGCCCCTATTTCTACCTCCATGCTTGTATTAAGCTGTTTAAGCAGTGTAGCTACACCCAACTACCCAAAGGAGCGGACACGTTCTCACAGATGTATTAGCTTCAAGAACTTTATCTTTTTAATGAAACCTCTTCTTCATCCTAGTGGTCAACATCGTGAGATCTACCAACAAACAAATATCAGAAATAACAATGAGAGTAGATCCAAATCTCAACAAGTTAGGGCTATAAGACATCTGAGAGTTTCTAAATAAAGGATCGATCTAGACTAAAGGCACTTAAACAAATGGTCATGCACATATCCGTTCACATGTTATTAAGTCAAGTGAACATGTATTTTACGTTAATGTATAAACGACACATGTATGAACTAATAAACCATTATTTTCTATAATAATCATAAGATTGCAAGACCAAAATGTATAAGTATTATCAAATAAGATAAACTGTACCTCGTGGGCCTGTAGTGGGTTCGCTAAATCTTAGGATGGTCACGGAAATTATGGGTAGAAGATCGCCATCACTTAATTGAATCTGTCCCAGTGTGAGAGACTCAGGCCATGTTTTACAGGAGCAAGGCATTATGGGAAAATCACAAGCAACATAATAATCCAAAATATTACAATAGATTAAGGCAAAACTTTAACTACAATCAAGCTAAAGAGCTACTTTCACAAGAAACCAATTTAGGAGACATTTAGAAGCATTTTTCAGACAATCATGTGACCAAAACAAACATGGCAGCCTCCATGTGAAACATGATGCCAAAACAAAGATGGCCGCCTGTGCAACAGGTCAAGTGTAGGGAATGATGCCAAGGTAAAGCTTATTATGTCAACATTCCTCAATAATTCTCATGAAACACAAGTAAGTACTCTAAAGTTACAAAAAATACCAGCAAAATGGTCAAAAACAATGGGGACCGTTACAAGCAGTCAGAAAAATATCAATCAATTTATACAAAATCATCATAATGTCAGTGGAACGCTAGCAAAGAAGGAAACAGGAGGGAAATGAAAAGAACTTTTAAAGAACAACTTTATTCCGGTGGCAATTATGCTGAGCCCTTTGTTTGTATCCTTTTATGGGGAGCACAAACTGCGTATTTTCTGTGCTTTTTGTTGCACATCATGAGATAATTTATCACAGGATTTTGACTTCTTAAAATCAAGATGACGACAGCCTCAGATAATTTATCACGTGATGACGACATCCTAAAACCAAGATGACTCCTCCAGCCTTTTTTACTTTAGTGTTTTAATTTATTTATGATGTCAAACAAATGAAATTCAAGTCATGCCATATATAGTATTAGTATTCATAAAATTATGATTGGACCAATTAAAACGATGTTCAGTGCTTAGTTCCCAGCTAACTTTTGTCACCATTTTTATGCACTCGAGGGGCCTTATTTCATATGGCTCTTTGGAATTACCCTGAGCATAGAATTGACGCTTACACTCACAGAAAAATGAAAATGAATTAAAATTGAACTTAATCCTATAAATATATTTCTAATGTGTACGTGTGTCATGATTCAAACACTGCAAGTTATGTAATTCTTTTTAATTCCAAGCTCATAATTATTTAAGGGAAAAATAAAATAGTACGGTAGGCCTAATCAACATTTATTTATGGCGTCACATGTAATTTCCCAACACTATCTTCAGCAGTATAACCATGAATCGAAATCGAGAGTTAAACCATGGAGGTAGAAATAGATACAGATTCATTTCTTTTCCTTCCTCCATGATCTAAACAACAAAATAGCCCTCTCCGATTACGCGAGTATCGTGGACTTGGGAGCTATGTTGCAGCATTTCAACCGCGAATAATGCGCGTAGTCCAAGCAGTTACAATGTTTTACAACAATGTACATTACTATACTATCCCAACTATGGCCGATCACGCACAGCCGATCCGCGATCCGTCCACGTATAGAAATCCACAGTTCATCATCTTTGACGTGATCTAAAAGAGCATTAAAATTCATCCTTCTACGCACCCTGCTACGGAGCCCCTAAAGGGACGAAAAAAAAAATCGGAGTGAAAAAAAAAAAATTAGAAGTGAAAAAAAAAAAATTGGGAGTGAAAAAAAAAAAATTGGGAGTGCAAAAAAAAAAATTGGGAGTGAAAAAAAAAAATTGGGAGTGCAAAAAAAAAAAAATTGGAGTCAATCTGCGTGTGTAAAGGGAAAAGCAAATGTAACGGCGTCTACCACAAAACAACAACAAATTTGTATGTAGCCCCCCAAAAATGCAACTGAAAAAAATGGTGAACATTTTTCAGTTATCACGCGCCAATATCAATTACTTGAAAATCTTGTTGTGTAGGCTATAGGTTGCTTTTCTACTCCTAATTAGACGTAGCAGAAGCGAATGTTAGAAGATGATATTACGTGCGAAGGGTCTAGTCCCCCCCCCCCCCCCTTCAAAAAAGAGAAAATATTGGCTCTTCTATCCCCCAAATTATTGGCTCTATCGCGCATGGATATGTGTAACCAAAATGACCATGTACAGTATATAGTGTACATGTTTTTTGTTTGTTTTCACTCCCAATTTTTTTTTTTCACTCCCAATTTTTTTTTTCACTCCCAATTTCTTTTTTTTTTCACTCCCAATTTTTTTTTTTTCACTCCCAATTTTTTTTTTCACTCCCAATTTTTTTTTTTCACTCCCAATTTTTTTTTTTCACTTCTAATTTTTTTTTTTTCACTCCGAATTTTTTTTTTCGTCCCCTTAGGGGCTCCGTACCCTGCCCTAAAACAATGTAAAATGCACTAACGTAGTCTGGGTGGTAGACTGGTTACGTATCACGAGGTGGGGGACCAATCTAACCGGGGGACACAATTATCCTTTGGAGGGAGACAGATATAATCTGAGGGGGACAGATTCATCCATGTGAACGTGTCCCCGCGGACAGCTGTATAATTATGGCCACAACGGCGTATTAAATGTGTCCACGCGGACTCGTTTTGAGGGGGGACAGAAATAACCTCTACACCGGAGCCGAGGTTTGGAAAAGGGCCCTAGGTTGGATTTTTTTTGAACTGTGAAGTTGACCGGTGTCACGAGCTCAGGTGACCGGCGTGCCGAGCTGACCGGGTTACAAAACCGGTCAGCTAGGCATGTGACGAAGACGGGCTGAACTGCCCGGCGTGCCGAGTTGGCCGGTAGTATACGTTAAAAACAGAATGGCTGCGTGTGTGTTCCTTCCTCCATGGTGAAAGGGAGCAGTAAATTGACATCATGACGGCCACACATGTGGTAGAGTGATTAACTCCAGTGTAGGGATAAGTTCTATATAGGGACATCGTTTCCTATAGTCATTATGTCTTTTCTACTGCATGCAGTGCTCTGTACAGCAGTTTAGACAAGTCCTCAGACCTGCGGCTGCTGCAGCGGGTGGGAGGGGGTGTCGTGCGTTCATTTTACGTTTGCGCTAAGATTTACAAAATAAAAATTCAACAACCCACCCCGTGATCCAGCCCCGGGTGCTTTTATCATATTGGTCCATGAATTGTTTACATAAGGAGATGTAGTTGAACAAGGGATCTTTTTCTCTGTACTAAAACTCCTCGATCTACTAGCATGCCAGCCCAGTAGATCGAGACCCTTCCGTGTTCCATACATTATTTTGCTGTGATTTTATTATACAGTTGATTCCGTGAGCCTAATTCCATTATAATTTCCATAGTAATTTGGAAATTCAAACGTTGATGTTTACTTACAATTGCCTTTTCCCTATTGTCTTTTATAGCTATTCATAATCCATCCTTTTTTGAAAGGTGGAACAGCCAAAACGGCATTTCGCGTGACGTAATTTGGTCGAGATGGCACACTGCGCACTATTCAAAATGGCCGACTGACTGCAAACTGAGGGTCTAGACACCTTCGGTAAGTTTTGGGTCATTTTTTCTTAATTATAATGATCTTTCGATATTCAAAGTGGTTTTATATGACTCATTGATAAGTACCAATCAGATCCATGTAGTCAGATTTTGTGTTTGGATTTTGGAAAGTGGAAAACTAAGTGGAAACGTACTTCAGGAGTTGGCCAAAAAGTTTTTCTCCAATATTTGAATGAACTTCTTCGTAACCCTAAGGTCCCTGTCCCCATGTCAGACCTAGGGTTACGATCATCGCAACTAGTGACGTTTCAGCTCCCTATTGGTCTGCCGCACGCAGTGGGGCAGCTCGGCACGCCGGTCACCTGAGCTCGTGACACCGGGAGGCATTTTACACTAAAGTCAATGGGACACTATATAGTACGTGGTGCACCCATTGATCTCCAAGTCTTTCTAATGGAGATGAATGTGGGTGCACCCTATTTTTTTTATTATTATGTGTATTAGCATGATGGCGCCCTCTTGTGTCGGGGTACTTATGACAAGATGGCAGCCCCCACATTCTCTTGAAACTTGTGCTGTGCTCTGTTCAGTCAACTTTTATTCACCGTTATTTGATTTGCTGACATCCTGCAGTAAGATTGAACGCTTCAAGTAAAACATCAATACCAAAGGAATGGGTACCGTGTATGCAAAGGTAGGCCTAATTCATTTTGTTAATACAGAACAAATTCCATTGCCAATTTTGCCTGGTCTGTAAAAAATCTAACGTTACTTAACGTAGGCCTATGCCTAACGTAAGACCGTAAAAAAAAAAAAAAAAAAAAAAAAAAACAGGGCCCAGATACTGTACATCGCTAAGAAGCTAAAGACGCTATAGCTACTCTCAGATCCTGGGCCCTGTCTCTGTTGCATGACAGAAAAAGTATGACTCGACAATGAAAGTCTTACAGAATACGATTTCTGCTTATTGACAAAAATATTCGGAAAACAATTCTCGACGACAGGCGGTTTTGTGTGTGATTTGTTCATAGCTTGCGCCATCTAGCCTACACGTTAGTTTTCATCGGTTGTCAAGTTATGAGAATGAAAGTTACCGGATGTCCGCGCTTATACCCTAGCTATGCTTTTTTATACAGTGTAAAGCGCGGCTGATCAAGTTCTCCTACATACCTGCTTACCTTATGGTAACGGTGTACAAGCAGGTCTGATACCTACATGTATAACGTTAAAGGGAATAAAACTGTTTTGTCGGTCTGTTTTGAAGTTTGCAACAAACAGGTAAGAAAATTGTATTTTTACTCTGAAATGTTGCACAACATTTTTCTATCTGGGGATTTACGGACTCAGGAACATTTGCTGAAAGTAAAAAATATCATTTTGGAACAGTTGAAACAATTAAGTTGTTTTTATTCCTATTACAGGTATCGGACCTGCTTGTACACTGTTACCCAAATGATGTAGGCCCGGGTATTGTGATAAGAAGGGATCCTCAGACACACTGATAATTTATTTTACCTCTTGAATAGCTCCTTAAAACTGATACTTCTAACTTTCAGCAAATGTTCCTGCGGCCGATTTCACGAAATGCTAAGACGCGTCTTAGGAAGGGTACATGTACAGTGTAACTCGTCCTATGTCAGGACGCGTCCTAGGATCGATTTCACCAAAGTTAAGACGTGTTCAATGCATCTCAAATTCCATAGCAACGGGGCTGAACTCATCTTAAGTTAGGACAGGTGTGAGGGTCGTCTTATCTGCACGAACACGTACATGCTGAATAGCAACAATGCCAATGGCGCAAACGCTTCTTGCAGGGTGACAACGACTCGGCGGTTGGGGAGCCGGAGGTAGGCCTAGCCTAGGCGAGTTAATATTCCGTGACCGGAGAAATCCACTCGATAGTATAAAATGACGAGGAAAACGTAGAGGATATAGGTCTATTGTTTGACAGGGATTATTTCAAGATTGGCATATATGAATTTGACCTCGTCGCCCATGTGAGTACATTATTTCTGTAGACGAAAACTTTTCGCTCGGAGAACAACCAATCAGCCATCTTGAGTTTACGTACTTCATTCATGCTGCGCGCGCACACTGCAAGCATAAAACTACAGCTGTTGCATGCACTCGCTCCAATTGAATCAAGTAAACATGGTGCAGCCGTTGTATTTGGAAAGGCCGTCCTCGTCCAATAAATTACAATTTATTTATCAGCATGACAGACTGATCTTGGCTAAGATGCGTTTGGTGAAATCGATCCTAGGACGCGCATAGCTAAGATCGATCTTATGGCTAGGACTCGTCCTAAGGCCTGAGATCGGTCCTAACATAAGAAGAGTTGTCGTGAAATTGGCCCCTGGGTCCTTAAAAGCCTAGATTGAAGAAATTTGTGCAACATTTCAGTGTTAAAATGCAGGCCCCGTCTTATCATAATCCCTGTAGACCCCTATATACTGTATGGAATGGCTGCAACATCTCCCTTCTTCATTAAGCTTGAGGTACATGTAGCTTCCTTCTCTTCATATTTTTTAAAACTCATATCCCACCTCATCTGTGAAACGTTTCTGTTGAACATTTCTTGCAATTTTTTTTTTTGTTGGAGCAATTTTTAATCCAAACCTTTTTGTACAATTGTATTGAAAAGTAGAATAACTTTATTACTTTATTGTATCTACATGTACTCTCTATTTGTTTTAAAGCAAAATTATTTCATTTATTATTTTTTAGGGCAAGCAAAAGCACAATAAAACCACAAACATTTAATAAAACCTCAAACCGCACATTATAAAAATTATTTAAAAAAAAATCAAAATAAAATTATAGATTATAACCTGTATAATGTTGAATTTCAATTTGCATGCGGCAGTAAAATTTAACCAGACACAAAATAGCCGTAGTGTTGCATTGCCTTCTTGCCAATCAGACTGGTACCCTTCTTAAGTCACTTGGCAAAGCACTGTGTAGTCAGGGATTCGGAGTACCGTGGGATTTTCCCCAATGCATTTTAATGACATCGGTACAGGGCACCACATATACCGAACCAAGGAAATACTGTACATGTATTGTGCATGATTTGATTGTGAAAATTCAATTTTTTCTCATTTCTCGTGAACGGCATATTTTCTGCGAGCGGAAATTGAACCATAATTCTGACGTAAGCACCAACATTCTGGTGAAATTTCAGCTAGCGGATCGTAGCGGATGCCAAGCGGCAAAAGTGTCTCCACTTTTTATGCAACAGAGACAGGGCCCAGGATCTGAGAGTAGTGATGTATCTGGGCCCTGTTTACGGGTCTATAAAAAATCCAACCATGCCAACAGTAGAGGGCGCTACGACCTATGTCTGTAATTTGTATCGGGGAGGGGGTGTGGTCAGGTGGTTGGTTTATTTTTGGAAAAAGCCATGCTTAGGATGCTCTACATGTACAGTAAGTCATTATACAACTGTGGCCATGTGGGTCGTAATGGTCACTAATAAGCCATTTGCGATACGCAAACTTCTTTCATTGCATATAAACACCCCAATTTGAATTTCCCAGACTAAAGACTGTTGCTATATCACGTGATTCGGGGCAAGCTTTTGGCATAGTGATACCCATCTGTGGAGTGGTCTGGTTCCTTTGTGCCATTCTTATCCATTATGAACAGTGCATTGGCGCAAGACGTCTATTATGTAACTAAGCAAAAGCTTGCCCCAAATCATGCGTTATAGCAACAGAGTCTTTAGTCTGGGAAATTCAAACTGGGGTGCTATGCAATGAAAGAAGCCTGTGTACCAGATACTATTCAGATTTATTTCGCGAATGGCTTATTGACTGTTCTCAAGTTGACCATCCACAGATACAAGACGAAGTATTGGCTTTTGTCTGATTGTGATCATCAATGATCATGGTGATGATCATAATCATAACCATGCAATAATAATATGCATGATAACTAGGGCTGTAAGTTACAAATAATTTTGTAACCGGTTACCCTTCTGTTTTTCGGGTTACGGTTACGAATTTACGATTACCCGTATAACAAAGAAAACAAAGAAAAACGAAAAACGAAGAAATAGTAAGTTTGGGTCTTTTAGGAACTTGGTTGACAACATTCTTTTGTCACAACATTTGGCAGTGGTAGACATAGCAAAATGTTTGGCCTTTGCTTTGCATAAGCCTGCTGGTCCAATTTTCAAAAGATCGTTGACATTTTTTTCTTTGTGAACTCTAGAAGTGTCTATGTTTAAAAAAGAAGAGGCCATTAAAAAGATACTTTTCGATTAACTGGGAAAATTTACCCGGGTACCCTTTGAACGGTCGGTTAACCGGTTAACTGGATACAAACTGCAGCCTCAATTAATGATAACTCAGCAAATAATTCCCCATTGTGTGACACAATGGGGAATTTGTGTCATGTATGTACTGTAACACAGATATATTGGAACAGTTTCATTCATGAAAACTGCCATTTTTGGTCAGTGTGATGACATCACATTTTGTAAACTAGAGATGATCGTGACGACCTCTTGTGGCCGTTTCATGATTCAAACGTTTATAAAATATGAAGGATCTTTGAAAGGAAATCCGACCAGAGAACGACATGGTTGAGACTATTTTATACAACAACATTCAGTTTAGCATTTCCATGGAACCACAGTAGACCCAGAACATTTGGGTAGTATGGCCTACAGTAGTTTGAATTATTTTCATATGTAGCCCCTTTTCGTTTCATCTTTTGAATTTCTTTATTTGATTTGGTTTGATATTCCAGGAACCAGTTTTTAAGGATAATATGGAAGACATTTCGATCAATGCCGATGGTCGGAGCGAGGAGATACCAGCAGTGTCACGTATTAAACAAGTATTTGAGGGTGACATTAAGGTAAGGGTGCAGAGTAATTCTTCCCAACAGTTAGTAGGCTGCAATAATCAAACTTTGTCTTTGATAACAAAGAAACTGATTTAGATTTCTGGTTCATTCGATACTTTGGTAAGACACCAAAACAGAAATGTTCACAGATTAACCGTAACGTATAACTTACAGGGTATGAAGATGGTGGTGGTAGAAACATACCGTTCAAATTTTTCTGCCTGAAATGCTTTATTTATCCAGAAATTAGTGAAACAATGACCATAAATCTTTTTGATCTTTTAAAAGATCAAAAATAAATGAGAAAAGACTTAAGAAATACTGTGGCCATTTTTCATTGTTTTCTCCAAAAGTGGGACTGAAATTTTCACAGATGACTTTGACTGTATCTTCCTTGATATTGTTGGCAAATCTGTAATTCTTTGACAAAAACCAAAGTATGCTACTACCTTTAAGATATGTGCAGCATTACATGTAGCAATGTTGCGACCTGTGAAACAGTTCATGGGGATCACTCAAAGAGGATGCAGCTTTTTAATCAATATACATGTATTGTAATCATCAAGTACTACAAAATAACCACAGGGGACTAACTGGATTTATTTTAAAGGAAGTATCATACATTGGTTTTTATCAAAGAAATACAGATTCATGGGCAAAAATACTGATACAGGGAGTACAGTAACACTAACCATGCTGACAGTCATCTGTGAAAATTTCAGTCCCATAGACCCATACGTTGCCCACTTTTTGAGAAAACAGTGAATAACAGCCACGGTATTTCTTAAGTCTTTTCTCTTTTATTTTTGATCTTTTAAAAGATCAAAAAGATTTTCGGTCGTTGTCGTACTATTTTCTGGATGAATGCACAATTTCAGGCAGAAACATTTTTAACAGTATGTTTCTATCACCACCATCTTCATACCCTGAAAATGATACATACATGTAAATCTGTGAAATGTCTGTTTTGGTCTTTAAGATTTTGGAAAGTGGACAAAGGAAAAATTACGGGAGCAGGATTTAAATGACCATGACCCAGTACATGTAAGTTTCCCCTTGTGGTTATTTGATGATTATTTTGAAACTGTGCTAAACACATGATTCTGCAGGTGAAAGTTGAGCGGGTTCATGTTAAGGGACTCGGGCGAACCAAGGATGATATGATCTTGAAGCATGTCAGCCAGCTGTTCCAAGCCGAGACGTTTAAGGACGTCATCTTCAAGTCTGGTGTGGTCAAGCAAGAACTGGAAGAGCTGGACATGTTTCAAGGGGTTGGCATCTTGATAGACACAAGTAAAGGTATGAAAGTAGGCCTACCATTGTTGAGTTTACAGGACAGCAACCACACATGCAAAACCTTTGACCCATTGTTAACTCTTTCCACCTGTTTTTGTTTCCCTCATCGACCAGGATTAATAAAGGTAGTATCATACTTTGGTAAGACACCAAAACAGAAATGTTCACAGATTTTCGTATAACTTACAGGGTGTGAAGATGGTGGTGGTAGAAACATAAGTGTTCAATTGTTTCCACCTGAAATGGTGTATTTATCCAGAAATTAGTCAAACAACGACCGAAAATCTTTTTGATCTTTTAAAAGATCAAAAATAAAAGAGAAAAGACTTAAGAAATACCGTCACCGTTTTTCATTGTTTTCTCAAAAAGTTGGCACCGTATGGGACTGAAATTTTCACAGCTGACTGTTACTGTATTTTCCTTGATATTTTTGCCCATGAATCTGCAGTTCTTTGACAAAAACCAATGTATGATACTACCTTTTAACACCAGTTCACACAAAGTTCATATGGCCAGGCTGTGTGTACACTGTGTAGGGAGCTCGGCGTTAACAATGTGGGCACACAATAGTTGAATACAACTGTACAATATTTCAAATTCCCGGCCGATATATTTGGTGTTACCGTATCTGTGTTTTGAGCTCACAGATTGTGATCTGCTTGATCTGTTCAAGTGCAATGAGACAGTTTTTGAGAGACAAGTTGAACCTCTCCCTCCAGACAATAGATCAGCGCTGACATCCGGGTACTTTCATTCTCATACATGTAACTTGACAAGCGATGAAAACTCGCGTGTAGATGGCGCAAACCGGCGCAAACTACGGACAAATCACGCACAAACCGCCCGTCGTAGAGAATTGTTTTTCAAATATTTTTGTAAAGAAGCAGAATTTGTATTCTGTATGACTTTCATTGTTGAGTCATAGTTTTTCCTCAAACAATATCCTTCTTTGAAGTACCCTGTATTAAGATTAAACAATTCTGGCAGCTTTTTGTCATAAATCTGTACAACTTAATGCTTTGTTTTCATCGGCTCCAAGGTCGGCGAGTTGGAATGACGTCACTCTACGCTGATCTAAAGCCCCATTTCATACAAATACAATTCAATGGAAATTACAAAGCAATCATGAATATTTTTCAAAATTTGAAAAATTACTTACTTTATAATGACTTGTCTTGTCTTTTTATTTGACACTTTTCAGGTCCCAAGGCCAGACCAGATGGCCTGGATGTAACTGTTATCGTCAAGGAAACCAGACGCATCACAGGAAATGCTCACACCTTAGTTGGAAACAACGAAGGAAACTTAGTATTAAGTCCAAATTCCAGTTGCCTAGTCTTGTTTCAAGTCTGATTTTTAATCCCATATATAGCTGAATGCATGAAGCGGCTAAATACATAAAAGGTTACTTGCTGGAAGGGAAGTTTAGCTGTCTTGGCGTCTGAACAATCTTAATTCCATCAGCAGTTTACACCTTATTTAAAGGGTGAGTACACCATTGGTAAAGGTGACAGAGCAACTGCAGGCTCCTGTGAAATTTTCAGCTCAATAGCGCTCCGCACTAATGACGTCACAAATTCCCCGGCTGTCAGACAAACATTGTCTCACACGCGTAGTGTACATGGACGCGCACACGTTTGCATGGTATGGTTGCAATGTTTGTCTAAGATCCGGTGCTATTTTTAGCGTTAGTGCGGAGCGCTATTGATCATTGGGAACTGTAGTAAATGACGAAAAAACGTTGCACTTATAGCGCCAAATTGTGAGGGAACACCTTTCTCATTTTTGAAGATAAATTGTTTGTATTATGTGTTTAGTTTTACTCTTTTTTGGATAAATACAGCATTGCATGCAGAAAAATGTAGTAAGCAGGAGGTTGTGGGTTCGAATCCCACCTGAACCAGCACATGATTTTGTATGTAGACGATAAAAACGAAATGACAACAAATTAGGAGCAAGAGATCACAATGAGGGCTAAATTATATTGATTTTGAATTTTCACTTTCAAAGTCGATGGGAGACTTTGGAGAAGTGCATGCATGCGCACGCACGCGCAATACAACGCGCGCATGCTCACAAATGTGCAAACATGGTTTGCGCGTGCCCTGTTGACTCAAGACCGACTCTCCAAAAGTCTCCCATTGACACTGATTGAAATTGAATATTTATGTTCCAGGTCCTCGGCGCCAAATGTCCAAATTTATTGGGCAGGGGTGAGAACCTGACAGCAGAATACTCCAGAGGCACTAAACACTCTGTGGGCTTCAACGCAACCTTCAGCAAACCCCTACAAAGCGATATGAAGAAGAGGTACACCATCAACCACGCCCTTTATTCCTTGATAATTGAAATATGGAAATATACCTTTATGGCCAAATGTATTCCCCTTAGGGAGAGAAACTTTCATTTATTTATTTTTGCACTTTCTAAAGCGAAAACAGCTTTTTGTCAATATTGAAAATAATAGACAGAGGTAGCAAAAGTGGTGGGCGTCCTTAAAAGCAAGCTTGTTGTGTGGAGAGCAGTGTTAAAGTTTACTTAATTTAGCAATTACTGCTTAGTCCCAGCCACTGAAAAACCAAGCCAGTTTCTGGGCTGGGCTTTACCTGGGGTCTTGGGCTTCTATAATGTCTAGCCTTGAACTATCAACTCCAAGCCCCTGATGTGTTCTTGATCATAGTTTGAGCTGACCTGATTGACAGAATGAGTCCACATTGATCATGGACTATCCAGAAGCCAGGCTTTATCGATTTAAGCAGTGAAGCAAGTAGCTTAAGTTTAAGTAGTGGACTTCTGGTGCTGACAAGATGAGGATTACAGTCCCAAAGGCTTGGGTCTGCCTAGAGCATGTAGGGTTTTCAATCATGGCTTTTTTTAGCTTCTTTTCCAGATGTTGTAGGTTTGAATCCCGCTTCATTAAGTTTTCTTTGTTCACCCTTGAATGAAATTTTAAGTTAATTCAGTCAGTTTCCTTCATTTTGCTCTTTGCTATTCAAATCCTCATTATGCGCAGGTTCACAGCAAGTGCATTCAAGACATCGGGAGATTTTCTTCCCAGCTCTTACAAGGAGGTTGATCACGGAGTCCTTCTAGATGTTGTGGTAAGTTTGAAGCCAATGAAACTATCCACATACTAAGCTTGAGGCTTATTACAAAAAATGAGACTTGACTCAAGACCTCATCTCACAGACTTGATACTTGATCTCAGGGTTACTCTTATAGACTTAAAACTACTATTGAGACTTGATAAAAGTGCTATTTAAATGCTATTGAAGTGCTATTGAACCAGGGGATTTGAGACTTAATCCATGGGATTTGAGACTTAATCCATGGGATTTGAGACTTAATCCGGGGGATTTGAGACTTAATCCAGGGGATTTGAGATCTGATTTAGGGGATTTGGGACTTGATCCATTGGATTTAAGATTTGATTCAGAGGATATCAGACTCAATTTAGGGATTTGAGACTTGAATCAGCAGATTTGAGATTTGTTTCAGTCGATTTGGGACTATATCCAGGGGATTTGAGATTTGATTCAGGAAATTGGAGACTTGATCCAAGGGATTTAACACTTAAACCAGGGGATGTGAGACTTTATCTACCGGTAAAATGATTTCACGCTTGATCCAAGGAGTAAATTGAGACTTGATCGAAGGGATTTGGGACTACATGTACTTGATTCACTGATTTTATACATGATCCAAGAGTTATTGAGACTTGATTCAAGGGATTTTAAGACCTGATGAAAGGGATTATGAGGCTTAGCCAAGCCTTCTAATGGACCAGGAATCAATTTCTTCCGTGTTATTATTGATTACAGCTTCCCAGCTTCCTCGGTCAGCACGGCTTCAAGTGGGAGGGTAGTTGGAGAGATATCTCCTGCCTGTCCCGTACCGCCTCGTTCGCTGTCCGTGAGATGGCCGGACACTCCATCAAATCCTCCCTCAAGGTAATCTGAAAACAATCTACTCAAGCACTCATCATCAGGGCCTAATATCACAGCTCTGCTTACCAATAGTATAGAATCTGCGCTACAGAAGCAGAGAATTCCAAGGGTTTTTTTACTTTTTCTCCAGGTTCTCAGGTTTTCCTCAGTCCATCAAAATCAAACACTTTTGATCTCAGGCTGTGCTCCGTGGTCATATATAGGTTGAAGTGGCTGGTAGGCAAGGGCACTCATGAATGCCTGCAACTCGATCGTGTTGCAGCCGCATCCTTCGCAATTCAATTCAGCACACCAGCTGCGAGTATAATAGGATGATTAGCCTTCCATGATATCAATGAAACTGACCTTTAGGCTGAAAATTAATAGGAATAGAGTGTTTGTGACACACCAATAGGTACATGTATACACAGGTTTTCCAATGTAAATTATCTTTGGGGCTGTCCATAAAGTACGTACGCACGGAGGTGGGGAGGGGGGGGGGGGTGTTACCGATGCGTACGCCATGCGTACAGGGGGGAGGGGGGTTCAGACCAATGCGTACCGTACACAAACGAAAATTTTGCATAATAATTTCGCGCAAAAAGCTGTTTTTTCCTCTTTTTCTTATTCAACATAATAAAAAAGAGTAAAATACATCTGTAAAATGTATAAAAACCTGTTACACTTGAGTCATCCATTTCAAAATTTGACAGTGACGTCCCAATAACGGTACCTGCCCGGATTACTGTGACATATTATTGATGCTAAAGCAAGGTACCTCGAGAAATGAAAAACCTAATGTGAAATGCGTATGTGTACAGGGGGGGAGGGGATGGCGGGTTGGGACCACTGCGTACGCCATGCGTACAGAGGGGGAGGGGGTCAAAAAAGTCGGCATTTCGTGCGTACGTACTTTATGGACGGCCCCTTTGTCTGTTGGCATATATTTTTAATAAATCCATTGAAAAGTGAACAAAGAAAAATTGACTGGAGCAGGATTCAAACCAGCGACCTTCGGAATACCGTACCGTACCGTACCTATGTGGTGGTGTCCCTAACAGTCAATTAATTATCTATGTTCGTTTGGCAGTTAGAAGCCATCAAACCACTCGCATGCCGCGGCTATATACCAGAGTTTCGAATTCCGCTCCAGTTTCCCTTGTGGTTATTACTTATCCAGTCAGTTTCTCTTGTGGTTTATAAGATTATCATGGAAAAGTCACTGAAAAGACATGGAATTGTGTTGCCAACCTTTTATGGGAGTCCTGTACCATAGATTCGTATGTTAAGTTGAGCCGTAGCCAAAGTCATTCATTGCTCTTGACCCCTATACAGCACGTCTTCACGAGGGACACTCGTAACGAGCGCATCTATCCCACACGAGGCTACCTCTTCCAGGTCTCTCAGGAGCTAGCCGGTGGTCGTTTAGGAGGAGACGTCAACTTCCTGAGGGGAGAAGCTGAGATTCAGCTCAACAAGAAACTGATCAAGGATTGTGTAAGAGATAATCAATGTCCTATTTTCCATTTTATCCCTAACAGGCGATTTTATGGCTATGTTGTCATGAACCCTTTTGCGGATAGCCAACCTATTAGGGATTTTGTGTTCAAAATAATATCACAAATAACTATACCTCATAAATATTCATGACCTGCATGTATATTACAGCCGAATTCCAATCGGTCAATTCACCATCAAGCGCCAGTATGCATATGTATGTATTTGCTGATCACTAGCGAGTAGCTAGGCCGTTATGGCTGGGTAATCTCCGGAGGCACTGTTCCACCGGGGGCTGATTTCATAAAACTTACGACACGTCGCAGAGTTAAGACGCATCCTTTCTCTATGGACTCATCGCATAGATGCGATGCGTCGCAGCTAGGACGCATCGCAAATCGAGTTGCAACGCGTCGCGGAGCTTTATGAAATCGGCCCCTGGATCATCTAACTGCGCACCCTAGGCAAAGTTTGCAGTGTGCATGCGTGAACTTCAGTCCTACATGTCTCTCATTTGTCTTGATCTCAGTTTTGTCCTCGATGTGTCGTAGATTTAATACCTAAAGATAAACTTGAAAAGTTTCTCTGCCAAATTCCCAAATTTGGATGAATTCATGTAATAACAATGAATGCTTGACCTTGCCACAGGTCATCTCTTGCTCTCTGCAAGCCGGCTTGATGAAGTCACTGATCTATGACACCGAGACGAAGATCAATGATAGGTTCTTTGTCGGTGGTCCTACATCCGTCAGAGGTTTCAACCTGAGGGGTCTTGGTCCCCAGACTGACGGTGAGTTTATACTTTGCATTTGTTGGTTTCAGGCCAAAATTTGTCCTGTATAGTGAAGAAATACCTAAGTACCATTGAAATTGATGTTAAAATGATACAGTATACTTAATAAGCAGAACATTGTAGTTTATAGTCGGCTCAATTTCAGCGGCTTTACTAAGCAACACAGTGACAATTAAAGAAAATGTAGTTTTACTATAAACATCCTTTGTTGGCAGGGTAAGTACGTGTAATGGCGCAGTATTTTGTAAAACATAAAATCATGTGCAGGCAATACATTTGAATAAGTTATAAAAATGGGTTGGGTGGGTTGGGGTTGGGGTCGAATAGTTAGGGTTGAGTTGGGCTGGGTGTGGTTGGCCTAGGTGTGGTTGGGTGTTTTGGGGCTGGGTATGGTTGGGTTGAGTGTGATTGGGTTGGGTTGGAATGGGTTTGGGTGGGTTGGGTTGGGTTTAGTTTAGTGTGATTGGGCTGGGTTTAGTTTGGTTGGGTGTGGTTGAGATGGGTTGCATTGGGTATTGTGGTTCTGGTTTTGCTAGGTGTCATGATGTGTGAGAATTTAGATTTTAATCTGATTTCAGATTTTCCGTTTAGATTTTGAAGGTAGTATCATACTTTGGTTTTTGTCAAATAAATACAGATTCATGGGCAAAAATATCAAGGAAGATACAGTAAAAGTAATTTGTTAAAATTTCAGTCCCATACGGTGCCAACTTTTTGAGAAAACAGTGAAAAACTACCACAGTATTTCTTAAGTCTTTTCTCTTTTATTTTTGATCTTTTAAAAGATCAAAAAGATTTTCGGTCGTTGTTTTACTAGTTTCATGATAAATACACCATTTCAGGCGGAAATATTTTAGCGGTAGGTTTTTACCAGCATCATCTTCGTACCCTGAAAGTTATATGTAAATATGTGAACATTTCTAGCTGTTTTGGTCTCTAACTCTAAATTTCAGCTTTTGGTGCACATACATAGACTTTTTACAAAAGTATAGGAACATTTAAATTTCAGTTTTTTGCTTGGAGTTTTCTGATTTTTTATTGTGGCTGGGTGGGTTTTGGTTTTGTTGGTGCATGGTCGTGCTTAAAGGTAGTATCATACTTTGGTAAGACACCAAAACAGAAATGTTCACAGATTTACATGTAACTTTCAGGGTATGAATATATGGTGCTGGTAGAAACCTACCGTTAAAATTGTTCCACCTGAAATGGTGTATTTATCCAGAAATTAGTAAAACAACGAACGAAAATCTTTTTGATCTTTTAAAAGATCAAAAATAAAAGAGAAAAGACTTAAGAAATACTGTGGCCGTTTGTCACGATTTTCTCAAAAAGTGGGCACCATGATATGGGACTGACATTTTCCCACTGGCAGATGACTGTGACTGTATCTTCCTTTTTATTTTTGACCATGAATCTGTACTTCTTTGACAAAAACCAAAGTATGATACTACCTTTAACTTGCAAGAATACCAGAATGTATGAGATATAACCATACATGTCAGATTTTGAGCATTTTTGATTGATGTCTTGATGTCATCAGGTGATGCCGTTGGTGGTGAGGCTTACTGGTCAGCAGGACTGCACCTCTTCACCCCTCTCCCATTCATGCCAGGGAAGGGGGGACTAGGAGACCTCATTCGCACCCATCTATTCATAAATGCCGGCAACCTATGCAATCTCAATCTAGGTGAGTCTTCCATTTCAGACTTTTTTCCATTCTATTATGCATAAAACATATGGAATGTCTATGCACTGGCCGCTTAAAACTTGCCATAATTATGACCATCTACTGTGTTTAAGGAAAGAAAAGCAAAAGATATATATCCTGGAAGACTAGGAGTGAAAAGCTAAAAAGAACAGGCTTGTTTCCGGCTAGCCATTTGAATAAATTATACCTTTACCTCCCCTGCGGCCGATTTCACAAAACGCTAAGACGCGTCTTAGGAAGGGTAACTCGTCCTATGTCAGGACGCGTCCTAGGATCGATTTTACCAAAGTTAAGATGCGTTCAATGCATCTCAACTTCCATAGCAACGCGGCTGAACTCGTCTTACCTTAGGACGGGTCTGAGGGTCGTCTTATCTGCACGAACACGTAGATATTAAATACTGAATAGCAACAATGCCAATGGCGATATGCTTCTTGCTGAGTGATAGCGACTTTGCGAGCAGGGAGCTGGAGGTAGGCCTAGCCTAGGTGAGTTAATATTCTGTGACCGGAGAAATCCACTCGATAGATTAAAATGACGAGGAAAACGTAGAGGATACGTCTATTGTTTGACAGGGATTATTTCAAGATTGGCATATCAATTTGACCTCAGCACACATGTGAGTACGTTATTTCAGTAGACGAAAACTTTTCACCAGAACAACAACCAATCAGCCATCTTTAGTTTACGTACTTCATTCATGCTGCGCGTGCACACTGCAAGCATAAAACTACGGCTGTTGGATGCACTCGCTCTAATTGAATCAAGTAAACATGGTGCAGCCGCTGTATTTGGAAAGGCCATCCTCGTCCAATAAAATATATTTTATTTATCAGCATGACAGACTGATCTTGGTTAAGATGCATTTGTTGAAATCGATCCTAGGATGCGTCATAGCTAAGATCGATCTTACGGCTAGGACTCGTCCTGAGATCGATCCTAACATAAGAAGAGTTTCGTGAAATCGGCCCAAGGGACCCATTTTATCCTGGGTGGAGGGAAGCTGTTTGTGACAAAGCTTTCTGTCGAATGATGCGAGCACCATCAACCATGGCTCGACTCAAGCCCACAATCTGTGGAGTCATGTTGCTGTAGCGGTTCTTTCCTCGCTTTTCCCCTCTTGCCTCTTGTGGTCCGGGTTTGAGTCCAGCTCGGTCCACAAGTTGATTGCATGGGTTTTCAGTCCCTACCTGATTCTGTTGCCGGTTTTACCCGGAATATTACTCTGGGGTTTTCCTCCCACCTCTAAAACTGTCTCCTTCTCAGCATCTTTCCATAAAGGTTGGATCAACCTTTCCAGCTACAGTGCCTAGAGTGCTTTTGAGGAATCCTTGGTTTCAGTACTGGAAACAAATAAATACATGTATAATGATAATAGTAATATAATTGACCACAATGTCTTGAGCACAGCCATAATAATAATAATAATTGGGGCATTTATATAGTGTTCTTACATACAAGAAACTTGGGTATCACAACGCTTTATACATTATTGTTATCCCTGTTCATCGGGCCCATTTACATTCCTGATCCTGAAACAATCTCAGCTCCCTGGGGAGTATACAGCCTGCAGCTGCCTGCAAAGCTCGCAGGGCTAATCAAACACACAAAGCAATCTCTACCCTGACAGGTACCCATTTACACCTGGGTGAAAAGGAGCAATATGTGATAAAGCGTCTAGCCCAAGGGCGCAAGCACCATTAGCCCGTGGCTGGATTCGAACCCACAATCTGTAGATTGACCACAAGATCTTGAGTACAATACGCCAGACCACTCGGCCACGGTACCCCACATGGCACTCCACTCTTTTAAGTATCTCCATTTTTGTTCTTGCTTTGTGTTCATTAGATGAACAAAATGTCCACCAACATCTGGAGAAATTGAGGGAGAATTTGCGATGGAGCTACGGTGCTGGGGTGATTCTAAGACTAGGTAGGATAGCAAGGTTTGAGCTCAACTATGTCATACCCAAGACGGCTGTGCACTCAGACAGGTAAGAGGGGTTTTTTTTTGCTAGAGCCCAAATTGTGCACAGCATTGATCTTTTGCTTAGAAGAAAAATTGCTGCCTATTTGTAAACTGCTGTCCAGTAGAAATTGCTGCCTAACAGAAAATTGCTGCTTAACAGAAAACTGCCGCTTACCATAAAACTGCTGCTCAGCAGAAAATTGCCTCTTACCATGCTTACTGGTAGTAAAAAAACTGGTGCTCTGCAAACAATTGCTGTTTAGCAGAAAATTGCTGCTTGAGAGAAAGCTGCTATTAAAGCAGAAAGTTGTTGCTTAGCAGGAAGTTCCTGCTAATCAGGAAGTTGCTGCTTAGCAGGAAGTTGTTGCATAGCAAGACATTTTCTACAAGACAGTAATTTTCTGTTGTTCTGGAAATTTAGTTTTTTTTTGCTTAGTAACAGTATTCTATTAAGCAGCTCTTTTCTCCCTTTTCTTTAAGGGTAAAAAATAGTTAATTTGTCTTTTTATTTACCAGTATATGAGAATTTCAACAACTTTTTTTTATTGGAAGAAATCTGAGCATTTGGATTTGTTTTTTGTAATTGTTTTGACAATGCCATTTTGAGGCTTTTCATAGTAACATGACACGTCCCATGAATGAATGGATATATAGTACATGTAGTAGAAACTTCATTGATTTAATTTGATGCCTTTATTTTCTCACACAGTGTCAATGCTGGAGTGCAGTTTGGTGTTGGTGTGAGCTTTCTGTAGGACGTCCTGCAGCATGTGGCAGTGAATAACTGCTGGTTGGTTATGAATATTTAAAAGGTACCAGAAAGTGTCTAGCCAATGGGAGTTCAACATTTTGGGCATGTGTTCAGAGACTATGAATATTCATGAGGCTTGGAGAAACCATCATCAACTCCCAGCCAATGGGAGTTTGTCAGAGATTGAATATTGATGAGATTGAAGTAGTCATCATTTCTTCCTGCCTATTGGAGTATTGCATTCTTCATTGTAAAGAGAATATGAATATTTATGAGCATGAACCATCAACAGCTTCCAGCCAATGGGAGTTCAAGTTTGTCGCCATATTTGGAATATTGTATTCTTCATTGCACAGAGAGTATGAATATTCATGAATATGAATAAACATGATCCATCATCAGCATCCAGCCAATAGGCAATAGGAGTTTAGGTAGTCATCATGTTTGGAATAATTAGTCGGTTTGAAGCAATCACATAATCTATTGAAATATACACACCAACGGTATAATGCAGGTGACCGTTCAATATGCCATTGTTTGAATTATCCGGACTGTTTATTAATAATGATCTTGGTTGCATGCTCAGACAATTATGTACAATATTTTATCATGTTCTTGCTACTTGTTGATTTGGTGTTAGTGGCTATGAGCAGGTTTGCTGAAGATTATAATAAAGTGAGTGGTTAAATTCAGCTTGTTCCATATTCTGTCATTATGGCAGTATGTTATCGGGGTACC
The DNA here is from genome assembly GCA_963971285.1 of Astropecten irregularis. NCBI lineage: Eukaryota > Metazoa > Echinodermata > Asteroidea > Paxillosida > Astropectinidae > Astropecten > Astropecten irregularis. The sequence goes on along the minus strand of OZ020251.1, from coordinate 17,894,385 downwards.
ATTAACAAGTATGGAACCAGCCAGAGTCATTTGCAGTTTTATCGCATTGGCTTTCGCTATGGCTAGATAGCTACAAATCATAATGGAATTATTGAAAATACGAAATGTGCCCAGACGCGGTTCTACGGGGGGGCTTGTAGCCCCCCAAAATTGTGTCTAGCCCCCCAAAAAAAATGCAGTGAAAAAAAAAATTCTTGAAAATACTGGATTTTTTTCAGTTATTAAGCGCCAATTACATAAAAAACGCGTTGTGTGGGCTATAATGTGCATGTTTTTCGACCCCTAATAAGACATAGCAGAAGCGAGTGTCAGAAGAACCCAAAATATTGGGTCTTCTAGCCCCCCCCCCCCCAAAAAAAATACTGGCTCTTCTAGCCCCCCAAAAATTTTGACTCTAGAACCGCGCCTGAATGTGCCATTGGCTACTGGTATAAGGTCTTCCAAAAGGCTTTTTTCAGTTTCCCCTGGGGTAACTAGATCTGTATACCAGTTATCATGGTTATATAGTAGGCAAATACACAGGTAAAAGACTGTATCCTAACTTTGACATACAGAAAATTATAGCAAGATTTTGTGAACAGAGTGATATCACAATGCTGTTTGTTCTCTGATATTGTAACAAAGCTGAATTAGCGACATGATGAAAAATTTGAGCAAAATAAAATTTCCTCTCTCTGATCTAGGACTTACATGTATGAATCATCTCGTATGCCAAACATGTATGTCATATTTATTAAACAGTAATACATGTATACGTATGCGCTTTAACTTTGACTTGCAGAAAATATGTGGGACTTATAAGTGGTATGTACGTATAACGTAACAGGTGCAGGTCATGCTTTCTGTTGTGCATATGACTTATATAAGTCTTGACTTAAACGTACGAGATATGACATGTATCTGTTCGTAGGATAACATACAAGTACATGTATGACATTTAAGTAGAAGCTTGGCCCAAAGAGAAAGAAGTTTATTTTTTTCAAAATTTCGCTAATTATACAGCCAAGCAGATTTGCATTAATCTCACAAAAACCCCTAAAAATGTAGAAAAATAGAAGGAAAAACACAGAAGAAAAAAGTTATTCTTTATAACAGGATAGAAATGTCAGAATTTGAGTTCAAATTTGTTTGGATTTTTCCACGTTTGTGAATCAATATCCATGGTTTTTCTCTCTAGTACATTATTCCAAATAAAGAAAAACTTCACACAATGAGATTTCTTCATGATATACATCTATTTATTGCCGCAAATAAATAAAAAATAGATGACATATAACATGTTGAAATAAAAATGCACTCGTAGGTGAAAGGCGGGTTGTATAAGAGTTCACACGTTGATGCGCATGCATGTACGTGTTCATTCAAACTTCAATTTTTATCATGTAATTTAAAGTAGGCACTGAAAAGCCTAGTCAAGTGATCAGGCCTATAATCTTGTAAGCATTGAACTTCATGACAATACAGCTGCTTCAAATCACAGCTGATCAGCTTCTGGATACTGTCCATGATGAATGTGGACTCAATCCATCATTTGGTTTACTAAGCCCAACTATGATCCAGGACACAGCAGGGTCGTCAAGTTGATAGTTCAAGGCTAGGAATTGGAAGCACAAGCACCAGTCAAAGCCAAGGCCTGGCCAGGCTTTTCAGTGACAGGGCCCAATCATAAGGTGACCAGACGTCCCCGATTTCTGGGGACAGTCCCCGATTTGACAGTGCCGTCCCTGATGAAAAATTGTCCCGAAAATGTCCCCGATTCGACGAAATGCCCCCGAAAATTCAAATTGTCATAAATAAAAACAAACTGAACACAAATGCTGTGTTGAAGAAGATCCATTCTACAGAGAAGTATGCGTAGACAACCGCCTAAGACATGTAATTATGTAACCTACATATTGTACTCATGTCAACTGGACAAGATGTCCATACATGTAGATGCCACCATTTTGCATGTAGGCACCATCTGGATTCAATTTTTTTTTTAATTACACCCCTCCAACAAGACACGGATCACTGTCCCCGGATCATCTCAACAAAATATGGTCACCTTACCCAATCAGTATTAAGCATTCTACCCCTTTCACCGATCATTTGCAATTCTTGTTGTTCAATACAAAAAGGCTAGAACAACTAAGTACATGTAGATGATTTTACAAATGTATACGGTACATGTACATATGTAATCTTGTCAGTTTATAAGGTGGTGACATAATTCACATGATCATATCATTATGCATTTTTTGTCATAGTACACAATTATGTAAAATAAAAACCACACATTTTTTTTAAACACCAATAAAAAAATACCAAGGGATCAGATCGCATGTACATTTATGTACATGTACTTGATCATGTTGACAAAATCCCGTCTATATAACAAAAATATATAAATATCTTTATCCCTTAACCCTTAAACGTTTATCATGTCTATTGCCAAATTTTACCACCACACTTGTCTCAATTACATTTGTCTCAATTACATAAATCAGGACCAGAATTTCCCTCTCCTGTGTCCTCTGTATAATTCCAAGCCTCCTTAATTCCCTTTTACCCAGAAACTGTGCAAAAAAATTTAAAACTTCATTAAATGTGCAAATTTTACCATAACCCTACTCACAACCATAATGATTTACTAGCTATCGCAGTATAAAAGTACACTTAAAGCCTAACTCAAAAGGTCGGAAGGGTATTTTGAGTTTTTTTTCAGGCAGGATATGGACTCAGGAATACACAAAAGTTCTTTTTTTGACAAGTATTCCACTAGATCTAGATACACTCTCTAGAGGAGTTTTCATTCTCCCCTCAATTTGCCCGAAATCCGAAAAGCGCGAGGAGAAAGTTTGTAAACATGATGACGTCATTCTGGGACTTCCAACATTCACACTGGTATGGTGTTCCATTTGTCTTGTCAACGCCTCACATTTGTTTTTTGGCCAAAAGAAACGCCAAAAAAACAAAACAAAATAAAAACAAATGCGACACGTTGACAGCACAAATGGAACACCATACCATTGTGAATGTAGCAAGTCCCAAATGACGTCATCGTGTTTACAAACTCACTCCTCGCGCTTTTCGGATTTCGGGCAAAGTTGGGGGAGAATGAAAACTCCTCTAAATAGTGTATCCAGTGGAATACTTGTCAAAAGTGAACTTCTGTGTATTCCCGAGTCCATATCCTACCAGAAAATACAAAAACTCAAAATACCATTCCGACCTTTTGAGTTGGGCTTTAACATACATGTAACTTATTTTTGATTTACTGGAGAAAGCACACCCATTTTTTTCATGAACACAAATTCACAGATTCAAGCTGGTTTAATCCAGTGGTCTGAGTGTCCCTGAGACATCTTGTTTGCTCATTTGGACGTCTACATTAGTTCACATGCTAGTTCACATGTACATGTACATGTACATAACCTTTCTGATGCCTTCTTACGTATACACGTGTACATGTATACGTAAGAAGGCATCAGAAAGGTTATTTTTAAAGGAAGCCACATTTGAAAATTCTTTTCCCAAATTGTAGATTTTTGTAACATCTTGCACAAGTCACAATTTATTTTATCTTTTAATTTGGAAAAAAAAGAAGAAAGATTATTCAACTTGACAGAAGGAAAATTATATATTTTATATTATTATTTTTTGTTTACATAATTATGAAGATTACATAAACATAAATACATACAATTTATCGAGTGCAAATTGCACACAGATACAGATAAAACTATGCCTCCAATTACAATGTGTGTGTACTTATTTACATGTACTTCAAAATTGCATAAAAACTCAAAAGATTTTAAAGATTTGGTAGGCATACCCTGGTCAACAGAAATAAGTAAAACATCTTGGATTTGTCAAACTATAACAAGCACCATTAACTTAAATCCATTAAGAAACAAAGTCACTGATAGTGAAAAAAAAAAAAATAATGTACATGTACAATGAAAATCATCATACTCAATGAACATGATGAACTTCTATTTCTACTATTTAAGTGTTAAACACTTAAGAATATTACCCTGAAGTTTATACAAAATTATAATGGAAACTTTGAGAACAATTTTATATTTTGAGTGCACGATACACTGAAAACTATGACCAAGGTTTCTGACAGAATTTGGGAATAGGGTGCCAATATTTGACTTGCAATTAAAGAAAAACCTACAAAAAAAGCATATATTAGAAAAAGAGGAAATTCATCATGTTCATTGTTGAAGATCTTTGCAGATGCAGATCTTTTGAAATGCAAATTATGGAGGTGAATGTACCACAATGAGCGGATCTTCGTGGACAATAAAGGTTCCCAGAACCTCTTGTTCCAGACATTGCCCCCATTCAATGCATTTCAATGGAAATAACAAAGCAATCATGGATATTCTCAGGCCATGACATGGGACTGCTATGGATGTCCTCCAAGCTGAAGGGGTTAAGAGTGAGACAGGAATTTCAAATTGGGCCCAGGAATAATGTTCCTCCCCTTAATACATTTCCACCACCTTCCCCCTCATTTCTTCGCTCACCAAGTCCGGCTTGTCCTTGTGATCTTCGGCGGATTCCTTGAAGTAGTCAAGACGCTCTAAGAAGGAACTCAGAGCCCCCATGTACTCATCCCGATGCTTGTACATGTGGCTGACGTGTGGGGAATCCTGGAAGGATTTACTGTAGATGTTGTCGTAGCCCATCTTGTTCTGCAATGAGGCTATGGCTCTCTGGCTGGCGTCAGCTGTCGCGACGAGATCCGAGTGCGAGTAAAAGAAGAGGGACGGTGCGGGAACCTAAACAGATTATAATAGATTGAATCATTCAACCAACGATCATAAAAGAAAACAAGTCATAGGAAATAATGTCAGACACGCATAAAAAACATGAACACATTATTTTCTTGTACGAAACTACTGCAACCAATTCATCGCACAAAATAAAGGACAGAGCCCTACGTTGGAGTTGTCCCTAATAGTCAATTATCTGTGGCACCACCAACGTAGGGCTGGATAGCTCAGTTGGTTATGTTGGTATAGCGCGTGAACAGTATTCAGGATGTCGCTGGTTCGATTCCTGCTTCAACCTATTTATCTTTGTTCACCTTTCAATGTATTAACACCATAGAGCTGTATTAAGCTACATGTATATTAAGCTATAATTATAAAGAGCGCTAGCTCCGCATTCTCCATTGGTAGACGCTTTGAAGCCGTCCTGGGCGCAGTCATTTTGAATTTGTGTGCGTGTCTGTGGAACAAGAACACTTTGACTGGAATGCCTTTCGAAGAGTGTACTCTACATGTATGCAACGCACAAGTATGAACAAACGGTACCGGTAGCGCATCTTGATGACGCTTGCAATCATTGCGTGATTGAAGTGCAGAGCGTGTGCGCGCACACGGCCCTAAATGAAACACTCATTTACCGGAGGTGCGTCGGATTGTGGGCATATTGAGCTCCGATAACGCACCTGTATAGAACACAACGCAGATATGCAAATGAACATACAAAAAACATACAACATTTTGTGTTTTTCATAGGTTTGTGCACAAACATGGATGCGCCCAGCAGGCATCACTTTTTACACGGAGCTAGCACTCTAGTAATTTTAATATAGCTCTATGATTAAAATCAACACAGCCAAGAAATCTATAGGCCTACTCAGGCATCTTATAAATTAAATATATCCCAAATTTTAAAACCTCACATGCCTGATGGTATAAAAAGTCTTGAGCAAAATGATTGGTTCTAGGACTTACTGGGTTATGGAAGAAGACATCTGAGCTCCGAAGGTAGTGCTGGGTGACCGGTACATGCATCAAGCGCAGATAGGAGCTCACTGTCATATGCAACGTCTTCTGCAGCAGTGGGTTCTTAAGCAGAGCCTGGTTATATGGTCACATAAAAAGGAATACCAAATCATTGCTTTAAACACTGTTTTACCACTGTTTGGTGTTTTAGACACCCTATTTGGAGTACGTTTTAGACGCCCTGTTTGGTTTACGTTTTAGACACCATGTTTGGGATTTTGATGAACATTTCAGACACCCCATTTTGAAGTTACTGTTTGCAGTACATTTCAGACACATCCTGTTTAATTGGTGTACGTTTTAGACATCCTGTTTGGTGCATGGTTTACGTTTTAGACATCATGTTTGGAGTACGTTTTAGACATAATGTTTGGAGTACGTTTAAGACACCCTGTACGGTGTGTGGTGTACGGCCTGTTTGGTGTACATTTTGGAACCCTGTTTACGCTTTGGACACCTGTTCTGTAGGAGTAGTTCTTCAGCACAGCCTGGTTATATGGTGACTGTTGAGAAATATTGATATCAGTGAATTCCTCCCAAAAATCTAAACTACGTTTTCACCAAGAGGGATACTTGTATAGTTCTGTTTTTGGACACCATGTTTGTTCTATGAACCACTTTGCCTCGATTTACACACTCACCTTTGACATCCCAATTGCAACTTCGTTGAAATCAACGGGACTGTCGTAGATCTGTCCGATGATGCGGCTGGTTATCTCACGCGACTCGGACTGCTCGGCCAGCATCCGCTGCAGGATCTCGCTGTACTGGTACCCGCCCACCGAGAAGCTGTGCACCAGTATCTGCCGGTCCCTCACCTCTTCACGTTGCAGGAAAGCCACTACGTCCTTAGCGATGACCTGTGACCCCCTGGTAGGCATCATAATCTGTCCGTGGATACACAGGGTCATTCATTTGTAAGCTACCTTTCTTTTGCAATGTCACAGCCCAAGTTTTTGTCAACCAACATATGGCGAGTCGTCAAGGCCAGGCATAAAAATAAACACAACGTTTCATTAATATTGAAAGATATTGCTGAATGTAATTGAAACAACACAAGCAATGACGGTATGTATTTTGTATGCTATGGAAAGTTTGTAAAAATGTTGAATTTGGTCACTCTGTATGTCACGGTCAACAAAATGAAATGATTTGCAATATTTGGATGGCCATAACATCAAACATGGAGGAAGAAAAACTGCCAACCAGCATGTTAGTGTTTGTAAATAAAAGAAAGGTCTATTGCCAATTTCATAAAGTCATTGAGGACAAATAAATTGCCTGGGATGGATTTCAACAAACATTAGGATTAATATTCTTAAGATGAGTTGTCAGTGTCCAATTTGTATTGTGACATCACACTTTGCTTAGCAATTAGGATTCATTCACGCTTAAGATCAGTCTTTGTGCTTCGTGAAATCAGCCCCTGGTCTCACCAACCAAGTACTTGCGCATTACATCTTGCTCATGGACACAATATATGTAGATGCAGAGACAGGAATCCCAATCCCATACAATTTCTCCAGCTGTAAATGACTGCACTATAGCACTGTACACATGTAAGGTCATGTCTCAATTTATACAAGCTGTATTGTACAGAAATGCATGGTGTTTAATAAATTCATGCAGATGCACTTAAAAAATACTTACAATAAATTGTAACAGCTTTGGCACGTACGTGTATCATACATTTGCCATAGCCAAAATAGTGCACGACATTTGGATAGGGCTCCAGTCAATAGATCTATATAATGCATTAAACAATGGAGAGAAACTTCAATACTAGTTGGTCCCTGCCACTGAAAATCCAGGCCAGACTTTGTCTCTGCCTGGCCTTGGGGTCTTAGGCTTCTGTTTATGCAGCCTTGAACTGTCATGAATTTCAAGTCCCTGTATTGTCCTGGATCATGCATGTAGTTTGGTTAAACACAATTGACAGATTGAGTCGTCATTAATCATGGACAGCATCCAAAAGCTGAGCTTTATTGATTTTAGGCAGTTCTATGCCCTGGCCAGGATCTACATTGGTTGGGCCAGACCAGTATTTAAGTTTCCCTCCCTAAAATCATTGATTGGATTTCAAGTAACATCTCACTACCGTTATGTAAGACAGAGACAAATTGGTCTGAAATAACAAAAACAAATTGAATGCGGCAATGTCATACCAACCTGCAGGGGCTTTATTTTAACTGTAAGTACGTCACATCCCCGGCTCGTGTAGAAAGTGACAAAGTTATCTAGGTGGCGCTGTTTGGCCAGAAGCCAACTTAGTAAGAGTACTAGAGGGCGCTGTTTGGGCTCCTGTCCATCGGTCACTGCTGGAGCTTTCTGCAGGTGCAAGTTGGAGGAGATCTTTGTGATGGGCGGGGCTTTGCAAGATGACGAAGGACTCGTTCCGTAAAGTCGGATGATGCTTGGATGAAACTGAAGCTGGGAAAATGATGAAAAAGAAGTTTTTAGGTCAAGAAGAAATCTATAACAATAACAATTAAAGGTAGTATCATACATGTACGTGTCATACAGATACAGTAACAGTCATCTGTGAAAATTCCAGTCCCATACGGTGCCCACTTTTTGAGAAAACAGTAGAAAACAGTGAAAAACAGCGGCAGTATTTCTTAAGTCTTTTCTCTTTTATTTTTGATCGTTTAAAAGATCAAAAAGATTTTCAGTCGTTGTTTTACTAATTTCTGGATAAATACACCATTTCAGGCAGAACAATTTTAAAGGTATGTTTCTAGCACCACCATCTTCATACCCTGTAAGTTAGACGTAAATCTGTGAAGATTTCTGTTTTGGTTTCTTACCAAACATGCCAAAGTATGATACTGCCTTTAAATGGAGGTAATTTATCCAGCAGACTAACAGCTAAAAATGCCTACTTTCCTTTCAGTTTGTGTCAAACTTCCAAACTGATTTGGACAACGGTCCATTTCAGACTAACTATCAGTAACACTAACAGGTGATTGTATCATTGTAGACAAGTGGGACCTAGGAAAACAAAAACAACTTTTTATAGCTCAGCTCCAAAATGATATTTTTGACTTTCAGCAAATTCCTAGTGTCCTTAAAACTGTAAATTGAAGAAATTTGTGTAAAATTTCAGTGTAAAAATACATTTTTGTTACACACTTTTAATACTTGCTGGAAGTTGGTGCGAACATAACCAACCCAACTGCCATTTTGTCTGGTCGAGGTCTGGTTAGTCTAGTAAGTCTGGTACCCCTGACCCAACAGATCAAGAGTCTTCAAAATGAGAGCGGAAACCAGACTATTCTATGTTGCATCTTTGTTACCGTTTTACCCCACATAATGTTGAAAAATGAAAGTCCTGCCCTCTTTCCACAAATTTAACCTTGCTATTAAATGTTGAGTGCAATATTTCTACCTAAATGTAGGTGCAATCTTTAAATTTAACTGTTTGTCTAAACCGAAGTGACCAGTGTTTTCAAGAAAAGCTATGGCTGTGTCCACCGTTTTTAACCAAGGCCGAACTGAAGTGAAGGTACTGTATTTACAGCGGTTAAAACAATCCCAAGTTTAATTCAAAACTCCATACGGCCCAGTTTGCCAGTTTGAGACTTCGCATGCATTAAAATTGTGCTCAACACTAAGAATATTGGGAAGCTGAAGAAGTCTGCACGAAAGCATTTAGCCAGGTTTATTTTTAGGTAGGCCTAGTACATGTACATGTACTGTAACACGTTACTTGTTAGGGCCTACAAAAAGTTGCTTTCAATTTCATTTCCTTTATAAATTAAGCTCCCACTTGTCCAAAATCACCACGGCACTAACAGTAACACAACACAACACAAGAACAACACAACAACAACTAACAATAGCACTGTAGTCTGTAGTGTCACTGCATAGACTAAATAATAATACACCCACTACACTGCTCACTACTCAGTTACACTGGCACAGCCACAGTGCCAACCAACCCCCATTGACCCCGCCCATCCCCATTCCATGTTCCATTGGCATTGCCTTGCCCTTGCCTAATGTTACTACCGTATTCAAAATCAAAATTCAAAGAAATATATTCCGACAGCTTAAATACCTCTGCCAAGCTTGAAAAGCTAGCTGCTTCTCGCAACCTCATTCCTGCATTACGTAACATTTTCAAACTCGATGTTCAAACAACTTCTCGGCAATTTTCCCTAACAAAAGTTGTGTCTTTTCCGCTGCAACAATCACTACGTTTACTGTGCATGCAAACGGGAAATACAAAGCGCCACCAATTGACCAAAACCTGGTAACAAAATCATAAACTTTAACAAGTCTGTGCTGCATTAATGTCTCACTATTAAATTGTTCCATCAAAATTCCAAACAAAATGCCACAATTTTACCCAAATTCATAACAAATGGACACCAAATATGATCCATACACATATTTTTCTTTGAAGGTTTTGGTTCACTTCCATAAATAAGTAAATTTTCTCTTTATAATAATGAGTTGTACTTAAAAAGGATTGGTGCGACTTTATTAAACTTATTCATTATATTCATGATGACACGGCGCAACGTGGGAAAGTGGCGTGATCTTACATGGCGTTTTGATAGTCCACATTTGAGAGTAACGATTTCCAATAAAACGCTGAAAAAATACGGGTAAATTCATCTCCTGCTGACAACAGGAATTGTGAAGGACAGGGCAGAGAATGTTGCGGGCAGCAGGACTTGGTGTGCGACGGTCCAGCTTTGCAAGTTTAGCCGAGGTAGGCCTAATATTTTACCGGTATCGCCTTTTGCTTTTGTCATTGTTAATTTGGGGAAATGTAGCTGCGCGCACGTACTGTACGTATAGCGTGCCATGCATGATATAGCCTATAGGGAGTCAGGTTGGCGTAGCGGTTCTTTCCTCGCCTTTCACCTCTGTGGACCGGGTTCGGTTCACAAAGTAGATTGTGTTTTCAGTCCCTGCCTGATTCCGTGGGTTTTACCCAGAATATTACTCTGGGGTTTTCCTCCCACCTCTAGTCTACTATTGGCGATTGTGGGTTGACGGGATCCCAAAACACATTGATTTTTTTGGCTCTGAACTAACTTCTACTCCTCAAAAATGATACTTTTGACTTCCAGCAAATGTTCCTGGGTCCTTAAAAGCCTAGATTGAAGAAATTTGTTAAACATTTCAGGGTTAAAATTCAATTTTCTTACGCGCTTCTTGTAAACTTTAAAACAGGCCGTCTGATCGCGTGAGGTCATTTTGTCTGGTCTGGTTAGTCTAGTGCCCAGACCCAACATATCAAGAGTCCTCAAAATGTCAGAGTGGAAACCAGACTATTCTCGTGTGCGGCCGTCCGTGCAGCGGTGAAATGTTACAATCTTGGTTACCGTTTTTACCCCATAATTTCCCTCAAAAATCAAAGCCCTGCCCTCTTTCCAAAAAATTAACCTTGGTAATATAGAGGAGAAGACCAACAAAGTATATGTAGGTAAGTTACTTTTCAAAAAGAAGTTTCCTTTCCTTTATAGTTTTAGGACCCGTAAAGCTACAATCCCCCTACTATTAAGTAAAACCATAAGCCTTAGGCCTATCGCAAATACCGCCTGGTTGATTTTGGACAAAAGTCGAAAAGCACTGTGGGAAGGGAAAAGGTACAAAATATGCCCCTTTTTCCTTCCCATGGTGCCTTTCCACCATTGTCCAAAATCAACCAGGCGGTATTTGCGATAAGGCTTATGGAGCTATACTATAGCAGACTGGGAATTATACGATGTAGCTCCATGACCATGGTTATGATGGTAAAACTGTATCCTGCAGCTGCAGTTATTATTAGCCTTGACCAAAGCTATGAAGCGATCAGGGGCACCCGGCCGTACTGTCCCCGTACCGTACGTACAGCGTACTGAGCCAGCTAGCTGCACAGATACATGTACATGTACGTACCGTGTATACGTACACGCATGTACAGTATCCGCCCCCAGTTGAGACTAGATCATAGCCTTGACGCAACCGTCAGTCTTTTCTTATGTGTTTCTTTACATTTTCAGCCAATATTCTTCTGCTGTATCGAATATATCGAATATTCGAATATTCGAATACTATTTTGCCTGTTCGAATATTCAAGAAAAAATTAACGCGATGCCAAAAGCAGATTTTGTACCGCAAAATGCATTGAAGCCGGCCGCGATCCATGGTACCCAAGCCATCCACGATCTGCGGTACCGTCCGAGCTCTATTTCACCGTGCATGTGACATACACACATTGTACATTCGATGTGTACTGTGCACATGTTCATGTGTATATATGTACGTGCAGGCTTCCTGTCGACTATTGTGATTGAGACTTGCGCTGGTGCACGCTATGTGCTGTGAAGTTCACGCTATTATGCGAGCAGATACCAGTCATGCACGATGGCTGGCTAGGCTGCACGTGGTGTGCATGCATGATGCATGTAGCGTGCGTGCGATATGAATACGATCGTCGCTTTTGGAGGATTGTTTACCGTTCGTTTTTGGAATTAAGTCGGTGAACTGAAAAGTGTGTTTCTACTTGGCCAGATGGACAAAATAACCAAATTGAAGTAAGATTTAGGTGACCAGAAAAGCGTGATTTACAGTACTACAGAATATTTTTTATGGGGATCTCGCAACGATACAACAATGCATACGGCCTACATGGTGTGTTTGATGTTGGTGCTCGATGTCGGAAAAGAAATCGCGCTAAATTTTGCTTGGCCTGTCAATGGCGTGTTGTTAGAAATAGCGGATAATCATTCTGTAACTTATTATAATAAGTCTGCTAAAAAGGCAGGGTGTTTTGATAGGATCTGTTCATGATCTGTAATTGTTAAGCACGCACGCGGTGTCCCGATAGCTACCAGCAGCCGTTACACAACGTACTTTCATATTTTTATTTTCTTATGTTTTACATTGAATTGCGATTTTTCGAATATTCAAATATTCGATAAAAATTTTTCTTGATTTGCGAATACTAAATTATTCGTAAATGGACAGCCAGGCTACAATATTCATATGGGCGATTCCATTGTGACGGACGTTACATTTGCACAGAAAATTGCTACCAATTTGTTTTCTAGATTTGTAAGCAAGCTTTGCTGGGAAAGATGATAGTTGCAGTTTAATAGCATAACAAGTCAACAGTATATAAAACATAGTAATGAAGATCTTGATTTTCTGTCAGACTAATAATTAGACTTAAAAAATGAATCGTGACGGACGTTACATTTAAAAGATGAGAACTTTTGACTCTTAATATTTAGTTCAAAATCCCTGTGAATTGTACATGATTGTGAAAAATCCAACTATTAAACTGCATTAGTGTACATGTGGGTCAGAGCTTGCCAACTCAAAATGGAAAAATTTCAAACATCGCATGGTTTATCAGAAATAGGACGTTGAACCCTGTGACGGACGTTACACCCTGTGATATTTCAAGGTATAATCCATTGCAAATGGAGAATTAAGTTGGAGTTATTCAAATCTATCTAAACATACATGTAGCTCATCTACAGTCAAACTAGAGATAATTAAGATGAGAATCTTACACATTTTTCAGTGTACTTGAGGGAATTACATGTACATGTATGTGTACACATACAAATAACACACCTTTACATAGGCCTACATGTATGTACACATACGTGTACAATGTATTGGCCTACACATGTACATGTACATGTACTACATGTACTATGTACATATAGCAAAACCTGACTCAAGTGCAAAATGTCTTCTTGCAACCTATTTTGTCAAGTATACCATACATGTACATCATTCAAATTGACTTGAACATTATTCCCTTTGCCTTTATAATTACACAAGATGATTCAAATTGGTTTAAAATGCTTGTTGGTAAACCCCATAAAGAGCATTCTAACCCGAATTTAGACAAATTTATCAACAAAAAGTTGATCGAATTAACAAATGAAGAAGAAAGTGACTATTTAAACTATCTGCCATATCAGTTAAGGCTAAAATATCTGGTGAAATGAAGTGATTTGTTGTAAGGTTGCAAACATTGTATCCAAAAATGTTCTTTTGTAAGAATTTTGAGAATACAATTGAAAATAAGTACAGTATAAAAAAAAGAAGGCGGCTTAGAAGATAGGATGCGAATGGGAGCAATCATGTGATATGGCCTCAGTATAAAATTCAACAATGTATCTGAGTGGCATGTGTGCACCTCACATATTTAAAATGATTTATTTGGAGTAAGCTTGGTTCTGTATTAAAAGGAATGTCTTAAATCTGCAAGAATTTACATTAAGACAGTACAGAGTAACGTCCGTCACGTAACGTCCGTCACGTTTTACCTTTTCAAAAAAACATGTTGCCAAAGTTAAAAATTTTCAATTTTTACAAAATATGATAGACCACAAAAAACCTGCATTTGATACCTAATGACAGAAATTTCTCCCTAATCTTTCCTATAAAAAATGTTATAAAGAGACTTTTTTGTGACGGATGTTACGTGACGGACGTTACATTCACTAGGACAGACCCCCCACCATAAAAAATGAAGTCCAACTAAAATTTAATAAAAACTGTGCAATAAGTAGTCCATGCTTAATACTAGCACATAAATCAATTTTGCAAATTACAACCTGTTCAAATTCAAGAAATCTTATGCCATATCTTAAATGGCAGAAACATTTTTTGCAACAGCGCCCTCAGTGGCAGCCTAAATATTTTCTGTCGGAGCGGAAAAATTTGGTTAAACTTTATTTTTAGAAAGCCCAATTAATAAGCTATCACATGATATGAAACACTTCCTTCAAAAATGATTTTGAAAAATTCACTCCTATGTCCTACTTTTCATGGAATCGCCCATATTGGCCGAAGATTTTTTATGTGCATATATAAAACGGAATCCAATCAAACTCCGTGATCTTTGACCGGATATGCATATTCATGAGCTTTTCACTGTGTGTAAGCCTACGTCATTGTAGTTTGTACACAAGTCATGGCGATTGGACATGGCGTGTCAGTACATGTATATTGTAGCGTATACAAAACGATGGCGGTGTCGCGGACTCGACTCGTTCGTTATCCGAGAAGTAAATGGAAGTCTCAACTCTGGCGTCGATAAGTTACAAATTGAGGATTTTCCACCTGAGTAGCGGACTGCCCTTTAGTACTTTCTTGAAGTACACGATGATTTGGTAACTTTGCCGACCAGATTCCGGAAATCTCAGCACCATAAGATTGTGCAGTACTTATAAATATATTATTCATTTTTCTCGACAGCCGTTATCCAGTGAGAGAAGACTGTTTACCATAGCGGCTATAATTATCATAATAATCAAATCGCGCTTGCGTCAAGGCTATGATCCTGGCTGAACCGGGGCCGGCGGTTACTGTACGTACGTATGCGTGTCGTGTGGGTGCATGTATGGTACATCCGTGCAGCTCAGCTAGATCGGTACGTACCGGATGCCCCGTACTGATCGCTCGCCGGGAACAGCTTCATAGCCTTGGTCAAGGCTATGCAGTTATCGGTTTTCGCTCCGATAACACTTAAGTTTCTCAAAAATGGAAACGAAATGGAATATCAGAATATCACTCCTCAAATCTTTCAACTGGACACTTCCAGATTATTATCTGTAAAAATCCTCGAAGTTCAAAGTCTTTTCTTTGAAAATATTGTCCGTCATTTACAGGGACAACAATTCCGCTATGTTAACGCGACGTCATGTTTTTTCACCCCCTTTGCTGAGCGGCAAAGTTCATTGACATCGGAGTAGCTATGGCGCACCAAGTCACTCAAAAATGGCTGGAATATTGTCCTGACTCGATTCTTCTTACTGGGTCAATTGAGTTTATTTTAAAAAGGTTCCAAAACATTCTTGATTCCAAGATTGTGAATTATAGATAATTTATCAACAATATCATGCATGACATATTTTAGGCAAATAAAATTAAATCTAATTGTTTATCTTGATGCGAAATATTATCACAGCATTTTCATAATATCTGGCATCATTGTGAGAGGCCTAAACATGGATGCATCAGCTTATCAAAGTTAAAATTTAAAGGAGAAAAACAAAACACTGTCACTCCGATTAGAGAGAGACTTTTACACTTTTGTCTCATTGGCACGCCATAAAAACCCAGATCGCAACAGGGTCATATGGCCTGCTGTCTGACATCGGAAGAATGAAAGTTGCTTGAGGAGACGACAGTTTAGTTTGGAATATTTGACCACAGATTGTGTCTTTTATAAACGTTTGAACATTAGCCTTAAAATGCATAATTAGTAATATACACCCAAAATCACATAGTATTTTAACTTTTGAGTATCACTCACGACTGGAAACTTTATTCTCAACATCCTGAATGTCGGAGACAGCCCTGAGTGTAGTCCTCACTTCAGGGATACTGATCACAAAGAATCTCGCACGATCTCGCAGTAAACGGGAGTCGAATTTGGGGAGCGAAAACACATGTCGGGTGAAAACACATGACTGGACGATCATCTCATCATCTTTGATTCTTTCCAACAGTGCCTAACTGTTACTTAGGGCACTTTTGAGACATCCTTGGTGTCATTACATGTACCAAAAATAAATAGTAATAGACTTTAGTAGGCCTAATACTTATCAGCTTA
Organism: Astropecten irregularis; assembly: GCA_963971285.1. Taxonomy (NCBI): domain Eukaryota; kingdom Metazoa; phylum Echinodermata; class Asteroidea; order Paxillosida; family Astropectinidae; genus Astropecten; species Astropecten irregularis. The sequence continues at coordinate 17,878,017 of OZ020251.1, read as the reverse complement.
TAAGTTATACATGTAGTACATGTAGACCCAGTAATTGGGGCGCTGAACTCCCTTTTTTATTTTTGGGGTTGACGGTCGGTCTAGCGCCCCAGTGAATCCCATAAAAAAAAGGTTAGGGCCTAAATGTGTTGTGGGCCTATGCAGAAAAAAATTGCAATTTTTGTACTTCACGGTACTTGCGTCGAAAATGTCCCCAAATGACAACAAAGACATCGCAAATCAGCTTGTAAATCTCTCCATCTCTTCTCTTATTGTCAGGGATGAAATTCAGTTTATTTATTTGTACTCACGATCATTCCGTTTGATGAAAAAAAAATTCCCGATGGAAATCCAGATGATCGTTTCAGACTTTTTTGGATTGTCCGCCATCTTGTGTGGTTCTCCGCCACACACACGTGACTTCATGCTTGTTTCTAATTGGCGGAGAGTCAATCCAAGATGGTGGACGATCTTAAACGATGTCAAAATTGGTCAAAATTTCCATCGGAAAACATTGATTTTCATCAAAAGGAATGATCGTGATTACAAATAAATTTAAGCTGCATTTCATCCCTGACAATCGGAGAAGAGATGGAGCTATTTTCAAGCTGATTTGCGGTGTCTTTGTTGTCATTTGGGGACATTTTCGGCGCAAGTACCGTGAAGTACAAAAATTGCAATTTTTTTGGTGTACAACACATGGGATTCACTGGGGCGCTAGACCGACCACCAACCCCAACCTGCCCAAAAATAAAAAATGGAGTTCAGCACCCCAGTTACTGGGTCTAGTAATAATGGTGGTGTATACTAAAATCGGGGTTCCTGAAGTTTAGTACACTCAGGTTAGCTGGTTCCCAGCTTCTATACTCGCTTAAATTTTAGGGGAGTAGAAGCTCGGTACCGGCTTACCTGAGTGTACTAAACCTAGACTGGGATGAAATGCAGCTTATTTATTTGTAATCACGATCATTCCGTTTGATGAAAATCAATGTTTTCTGATGGAAATTTTGACATTGTTTAAGATCGTCCACCATCTTGGATTGACTCTCCACCAATTAGAAACAAGCATGAAGTCACGTGTGTGTGGTGGAGAACCACACAAGATAGACAATCAAAAAAAGTCTGAAACGATCGTCTGGATTTCCATTGGAAAATATTATTTTCATCAAAGGGAATGATCGTGATGACAAATAAATAAGCTTCATTTCATCCCTGACAATCGGAGAAGAGATGGAGCGATTTTTAAGCTGATTTGCGATGTCTTTGTTGTCATTTCAGGGTATGAAGTTGGTTCTGGTAGAAACATACCGTTAAAATATTTGAGACACTGAAAAGTGAGCAAAGAAAAATTTACTGGATTGGGATTCGAACCGGCGACCTCCTATAGTATGTAAATACTGTACAGGCGGTCTACCAACTGAGCCATCCAGCCCTACGTTGGTCATGTTGGTTGCTGGTGACTCCAATAGTGCAAGCTTGCAAGGATCACTTCAATGATACACGCAGCAATGCTGCAATGTGGGAACGGTACATGTACATGTACATGGGGGATCACTCAAAGAGGATAGGCCTATGGCTTTTATTTAATATAATCACCGAGCGCCTGAACGGTATTCAGGAGGTCGCTGGTTCAAATCCCGCTCCAGTAAATGTTTCTTTGTTCACTTTTCACTGACTTTAAATTCAGTCAGTTTCCCTTGTGGTAATTTGATGATAAAATATTTGAGAGATCTATATATTGTATTATGAGATGTATACACGAATAATAATATGTAATGATTTGAACACCATCTTCCTAAACATGTATTTCTTTTTACCTTTACATTGAAATTGACACATTCCAATATATCTTTATCTCAATTTTGTATAGTTTCCCTGGCAACCCAACATTGTGCGTTGCTATGGCACTCCGGTGGACCGTAAGCCACAGGCTCCCGTCATCAAGATCAACAGTAATCTCTCCCTCCAGAAGGCGAGCCCAGGCAACAGCAATAAGTCCTCCAAAGACCGCCCCCTGGTGTTGCTGCTGAGTTGGCTTGCGGCCAAGCAACGCCACCTGGACAACTTTGCCGACTTCTACCTGAGTAGGGGCTGCGATGTTCTCACCGTGAAACTCCGCCCAATGCAGGTGATGACTCAAATATTTAGACGTTGAGCGTAGTTTCATTCGTTCATAATGTAACAGAGAAGGCAATTGCCTTTGTTGTCCCTTGTCGATTGCCTCAAGTGTTGGCCCAAGTCCATTGCCTTGTTGCCCCAAATCCTTTGTATTGTTGCCCCAAATCTGTTCTAGTCACGGTAGGCGGTGCTGGGCGGGCCAGCCCGGCACTGAAAATTTGCGCCCAGAACGTAGGTCTGAAATAAACTCTGCCGCCCTGCACAAATTTCCGCAGACTCGCAGAGTGAATAAAAATGTATTGCCAATATCATGAATTTTGATCACATTCCTGAATAAGTTCACTCATTTCTGTGTTTTGAAATGTGTGAAGCACTGATTCTCAATGTTTACAAGACGATATAATTTCCAATTTTTTGCATAGGCCTACCGTATATCTTTACATGTAGGGAACTAGGGCTCAACTTCATTTCTAGAGCCCACCACTAAAATTGGTCTGGCTAGAACCCTGGTCTTGTTGCCTTTAATAATCCATTGCCTTTTTGCCCTACATGTATATCCATAGTCTTGTTACCCTTACAAATTCATTTTCTTGTTGACCCAAGTCCATTGTCTTGTTGCCCTTAAATAATGCTTTGCCTTGTTGCCCTGACTCCATATCCTCGTTGCCTCAGATCCATTGTTTTCCTCTCCTTCTGCAATGTCATTGTTCTGGTCAAGGTGCCCTGGTACCCATGGTCAGTTGGTCATTGTAGTGCATGTCGTCACTTCATTGGTGCTCCGGGTCACTTTCCTGGTTCACTTACATGTACTTGCTTTGTCTTTTTCAATTTTCCATTGGGTACATTACTCTCTATGGTCGGATCGTAGGAGAAACCTTGATCAAATTTGACATTTCAGTAGAATTGAGATCAAGTTGGCTCAGGTGTACAAATGGCATCGTTGCTTTTCAAATGTAGCAGACAATTTACTGGTCATGCTGGTAAGACGCTGTTAACAATGTGACTGGATCATCTGTGGCTCAGTTGGCACAGCATCCCCATAATGACTTGGAGGTCACAGGTCACAGTCCCACCTTTAGAAAGGTCTAGTTTCACCTGTTAAACTATAACCAATCTCAGTAACACAGTTTACTACACATGGCTTTTCACAATACCCCAAATTGTGGTTTGTGTGATAATTACATGTGGTTTATTTGTCTTGTCTGTCCATAGGTTTGGGGAACCAAAGCTTTTGCTTCGCTCTGATCCTAGATGTTGCCCTTAATGATTATTGTTATGTAAATCTTGTTGTCTTGGATTAAATGCATTGTAAATTTTGATTGGGTAAAACATACCACTACTATAGCAGCATTGAAATAAATGATGATGATGATGATGATGATGATGATGATGGTCTAGTTTCCCTGTGGAGAATGTAAGGAGCACTTGCCATGCTTGTCTTACATGTTGCAAGTGTACAGGGTAATATCATCAGTTTCTCTAGTGGCTATTTGATCATAGACGGATCCGACAGCAGGTCATACCATCCGCCATTACTGCAGTGTCCCCGTCCGCCTATTGGTGAAAAAAAAAAATCACGCTCCGCCGCACTCTTTAAAGGTTGTATCATACTTTGGTAAGAGCCCAAAACAGAAATGTTCACAGATTTACGTATAATTTTCAGGGTATAAAGATGATGGTGGTAGAAACATACCGTTAAAATATTTCCACCTGAAATGGTGTATTTATCCAGAAATTAGTAGAACAACGACCAAAAATCTTGTTGATCTTTTAAAAGATCAAAAATAAAAGAGAAAACACTTAAGAAATACTGTGGCCGTTTTTCACGATTGTCTCAAAAAGTGGGCACCGTAAGGGACTGAAATTTTCACAGATGACTGCTACTGTATCTGTCTAGATATGTTTGCCCATGAATCTGTATTTCTTTGTTAAAAACCAAAGTATGATACTACCTTTAATACTGCAGGTTGTATGTCCTCTGACATGTCTGATACACCGCAGGGCCAATTACATGAATCACATGTTGGATTCGTGTATACAAATTTTCAAAGGATAGAGCCCACAAAGGTTTTGACGTGGAATTGTTCTTGGTCTTTCTTGTAGCTGATGTTGCCAACAGTCGGAACTCAAGTCATCGCCCGAGACGTGGTCAATTTCTTGCAGAGCAAAGATCAGCGAGATCGTAAGATCCTGGTGCATGGGTTCTCCGTTGGCGGCTACCTGTACGGCGAGATCCTCCAGCGAATGCTGGCCTCACAGACAGAATCACAGGAAATAACGAGTCGCATTATTGGTCAGATTTACGACAGTCCCGTGGACTTGCAAAACATACCAATCGGCATTTCAAAGGTATGTTTTTTATTTTACCCTAACTTACCTCCGTACAACAGTTTACCCATGGTTTTTCATGTAGTAAATGTGGCGTATAGTACGTATGTATGTCCACTAAATCCATCATCAATATTCAAGTTGAAGTACATGTAGTTCGTACATGTAGCTGTGCAGTAAAAAAAGTCAAGTGAGCTCAATCAGCTTATCTTTCCTGTTTATTATGCAAAAACAACAACAAAACCAAAAATATTTTGGCATTCCGGTGTGATTTTTAAGGTTGGCATGTCTGCCCATGTTTTCTTTTTGTGTGGTAATACACCGCAGTTTGGTTTGTGTTGTAATGTTTGGTTCACGATCTACATTACATACGTGTACATGTACATGGAAGTCCCTCGTGGAGGTGTTAAGAGCCTGCTACCAGTCGGCTGAGCCTGTTACTCTTAAATTGCACGGTACATGGCTCGACCACTCAGGACACCAGTTACGCAGTATGACCCAATTAAGGATCATGGTGCCCTCCTTGCCTTACTCTATCCGTAGAACAAACTTACTACATTACTTGACTCCATGCTCCTAGTCTCCTACTGCACTGTCAATGGCACAAAGGTCACTTTATAGTCTGCCTAAAGTGCCACACAACCCAGTGCCATTACATCATCATCGCTCGATTATGACTCGGGTGTACGGAACGGGATGCTGGGTTAAGGCCAAAACGTACCGTACGCAAAGGAAACATTTGCATAATCATTTCGCGCGAAAAGAGATGGGGAAAAACGAGAAAAAAGCACCGGGATTGTTTCGTTTTTTCCCTTTTTTTCTTATTCAGCATGATAAAAAAAAGTAAATTACGTTCGTAAAAATAAAAAAAAAACGGTTACACTTTAGTCATTTATCACAGAATTTGAAAAGGGGCAGTCCAAAAAGTCGCCATTTCGTGCGTACGTACTTTATGGATGGCCCCAGAATACAGCGACCTTTGCCTACACTCGGACACTACCAGACGACAACAAGGGTGTGGTATTTGGTTTTACCAAACTGAGACTGGTCCAGGAGCCCCTGATGGCTGCGTACCCCGGCGCTCGAGGATCATCGTTGGCAGTGACTGGACTCCCCATCCCCGTGCACCCAAGTTATTTGAGCACTCATTGTTATATTTGCCATTGACATGTAACTTTCTTTTCAATGGAACTGAAATTATGCAAATTAGGCTTGCCCTTCACCGACATGGATGAGCACTGTATACTCAGTGCTTGCTAGAGAATGTGAGGAAAAATCACATGCTCTCACAAGCACGGAGTATACAGTGCTCATCCATGTCGGTGAAGGGCAAGCCTAATTTGCATATTATCTATTTCCCGACCAAATAATTTAATATTCATGATTTACTGCGGTACCCGCCGCGATATTGGATTCGATTCACCCTGCAGACCCCAGCTACATGTACAGTGTAGCTCTGTGGCCTAGCAGGTAAGGCATCTGCACTAGTTAGCAGGAGGTTGTGGGTTTGAATCCCACCTGAGCAAGCATGTGATTTTTTTCTCACGTGCTCTCACAAGCACTGAGTATACAGTGCTCATCCACGTCGGTGAAGGGCAAGCCTAATTTGCATATTATCTATTTTCCGACCAAATCATTTAATATTCACGGAACTGAAATTGTTTTTTTCTTTTTTTTCTTCCAACAGGCCCTTGTTAAGAACCGCCTTGGCCAGCTGAGCATGCAAGGCAGTCTACGTGTATACCTGCGTGTTATGCATTCCGCAGCCACCAAGCACTACTACAAGAGCTCTCACACTTTCCATCATAACCCCTGCTCCGCACCAGCCCTCTTCTTCTACTCCCATGCCGATCCCGTCGGCACGGCAGAGGCCAACGAGCGCGTCATCTCCAGCCTCAAAGGCGCCATGGGCTACGACAACGTCTACACCAAGGCCTTTGAAGACTCGCCACATGTCAGCCACATGTACAAGCATCGGGACGAGTACATGGGGGCACTGAAGGCCTTCTTGACCAAGATCGATTACTTCAAGGAGGCTCTGGAGGAACATAGGGAGCTTGCGGACTTCGTAGGTGAGGAGGAAGAGGGCAGAAACAAGAAACAGGAAGCCGGAGAGATAGACCAGTGAGAACCCAAGAGGTGGTAATTGAGGTGAGAAATTTGCATGTGTGTGACTCAACCATGCAAAATGATGAGTCGTGTGCTGCCAAAGCTGACATTGAATGACATGTACATGTATGCCTTTAGAAAGTTGCTGCACAGCGTGCAATGACTTTCAATAGTTCCTTTAAAACAGTTTTGACTCAATTGTCAGGACATAGTGAGCCAAAATGAACAACTATTTACTTTTTTCAAACGGAAGGATTTAGAAAGGACAAGGCAAAAACTTTGTTGGTAGGATCTTTGGCCATTCTCAAAATACTTTGATTAATCTTAATCCTCCTGCATACCACAGTTTACCAATCCTGCTTTTTCCCGTTGTCAGGCCGTGTTCCAATTAACTAGCTGCGGCAATTGGCAGTGCGGCCATCTTGTTGCCGCATCCCAATTGACTGGCTGCGACTGCGGCTGTGGCCGCGACGTCACGAATATCAAGCCACAAGGTAAGGTGACCTCGTTGTGGCTGGGCCAACTTTATATGGCAAGCCAAATGCCAAATAAATCGATAAACCCTATTTATTGGAGATAGGGCCTAAACACGTTTTTCGCCAATAAACACTATATTCCGACACGATAAACACTGATTTTTTTGAAAAACTCTGTAATAAACTAATTTTATCTCGATAAAGAGTGTGTTTCACCGGATAAACAGTGTTTATCGAATTATTGGGTATTTGGCTTGCCATAATCTCAGTTGTGTGTATGGATTCAAATCGTCCCGATGGCGCGTCTACACGACCGAAGGCGCGTCCCAATTCTACTGGCTGAATCCAGTTCGAAGACGCAGCTGCAGCCATGGCTGTAGTCAGCGGCCACAGCCAGTGAATTGGGACACGGCCTTAATGTGGTATCCTGAATACCACAATACACCACAATGTGGTTTTAATTGAAATGTTTGGTTTATAATCCAGTTCCTCTGTGGAGACAGCTGGTGGTAAATTGTGGTAAGCAGGTCCCGTCTTGTGTGGTAGGCATGGGAGGTGCAGAGGGTAAGGGTTAATCTTAACTTTGAGTGGACAATGATATTGATGTGTACTGTGACATGATCACTCTTTGCTTAGCAATTTGAGCGAATACAAATAGTGCGCCACCGAGAGTTTGCAACCCCTTGGCCAATCACAATACTTGGAATCTGTTGACCCTTTCTAAGTGCGCATTTTGACGACAAATAGTGTACTGTCACGTGCATTGGCCACAGTTGCACACTCATGGGGGCGCACTGGAATCGCCCAAATTGCTACATGTAAGTTCAATTTCAATTGATTTAAGGTTAGTCTTTGCACTGTCTGAATTCAACCAGGAGTCATAAATGTATAGCCTCACCTAAAGTATGCAGACCCTTTTTCCGGATACACTGTAGGCGGAAAAACGACCAAATATTGGAATTTGTGCATAGAATCTGATAAACCTGTAATGCACACTTCTGGCCTATTGTATCTGAGAATGGGTTCTTTTAGGCAAATGATGGCACCAATAGGTCTTTCAGTCTTTCACATTAAGTAGGGATGTCTGCGGATATCCACATCGACATTAAGGCTCGCTGTGCGGAACTTTGGCTGCATTGGCACTCCACATACGCAATTATGGCCAGCATGCAAGCCTGGAATTAATCGGGGGCCACAGAGGCCATGGCCTTCATTGCCCTGGTTCTTGGCCTTGGTGCTCCTTCAGTGCCTCTTGCAATGGAAAAGTGGCCTTGCCCCTTTTCAGAACTTAATAATTCCAGGCCTGCAGCATGCATTACACAAACATCACAGTATAAGGTACGAGTTGGCGTGCACAGGCACAGACAGCCTCGTTTTTGAACGCGAAATGCACAGATCAACTGTAAACATGTTTAAGTAGGATCCCTTTTTATATGGATCTGCCCGCGATTCTGCTCATAATTAGCAAAAAAAATTAAACTGTCAATGCTTTGCCAGAAATCATCCAAGTAATAATCACAGCTCAGTATTATGTGAAATTTGTGATTTTGTCCTATATTTATTTGCTTAGCAGAATTTGTTACCTGCTTAACAGAAGATTTGTTTGATTAGCAGCTGCACAATTTGCAGCTTTACATTTCATAAATGGTGCAATAGAAACCGATGGTATTATTGAAAATCGTAAAAAGTTAATAATGCATTTTATTGTAGGAATGTTTCATGTCATATTATGCATTTTACCTGATGTATTTCTTTTTTTTTACTTTCCTGAACCACTCAATTTCTACAACCAAATTTGTATTGCTAAATTGTGCTTGACTGAAAGTCATGAAAGTCTATGGAAATCATTACTGATTGAATTTTCTTTGTCTTTTTCTTGGGAATTTAAGCTGTCTGTATATTTATGTAGTTGCTGAAATATGATGGGCTGTGAAATATTGACAATAATATTACCATGATTACAGTGGAACACTGCTATAACGAGCAAAACAGAGTCCACCTAAATTATCTGTTACAGAGCTATTAAGCCGGCAGTGGTTCGGTATTTCAGTATTTTTTTGTTACACAAAAAACTAGGTGCCAAGGATGATGTTTTGTATTTACATGTAACTTCATTATGTTGTTTGGTATGGCGGTGTTCTTTTAACATGTTTGAGCAGCATTCCACTGTTTTAGCCACATTGTTTGGTAACTGAAATAATTGTTTTTGTTCTTTAATGAATAAATCAATAACCAATAAATTTGTAGTCATAGTAACTGTGCCAAAAATAGCTTTCCAGACGGTATACATGTAACTGCAACATTTAACGAGGCAGTATAGATGATCATGAATACTCATATAATTATACATGTATATATGCACTTCTGCCACTTTGAGAGCTACCATGCGTCATTTATCTTTATGAGCTTTTAGGTATGCGAACAAAATTTGTCTAGAAATCTGCAGCTAATTAATTCACTGCCTTTGTTGTTGTTGTTGTTTTTTGGGGTTTTTGTGTTGGGGGGGGGGGCTGTAAGTTTTGTTTTTGTTAGTAAATTTAATATTCTTTGGTGATGTTCAGAGCATTTAGATATCAATATGTTGTGTACAATACAAATGTATGAGAAAAATTTATAGTCTTGAATAAAGACTATCTATTACGAGAAAAAAGAACGCACTCTGGTATAACCACTCGATGTAGTCATTGTTGCGAAGATATTATGTAATTGTCCAGTTTTAATGATGTTGATTTGTTATTTAATTCTTGCCAGTGTAAAGACTGCATTAGCTTTTTCAAACTCAAAGTATGGCAGACACAATAAGAGGGCGCTGTTTGAAGTGGGTAATTTTGAGTCAAACACAAAGGATTTTACCCAAAACCAAATTGCGCCCTCCTACATGTTTATTGTGTCTGCCATACCTCTAAAAGGCTAATAGTAAAATAACTGATGTTCAAATGTATTTATGAAGCAGCTACTGTAACTGTGCTTTGTAAGGTTTATATATCAGGTCGGGGCAAGCTATACAGTGCACATGTACATGTACTCAGTACCCCTTTTAAACACACCATCATAGGCAAATGTATCATGTGTTGTATTTTATTACAACTCCAATTTCCTCATCTGATTGTTTCTGATTAAAAATGTAACGAATAAATGTGTACAACTCAAGTAGCAAATCCCTGATCAAATTTGCTGGAATATCAATTTTAATGGGAGTTAATTTGTAATTTAAATTTGAAGAATGAAATCAGTACATAAAACACTTATTACATGTATGTTGAGAAGTAGAAATGGAATGGTTTCATGATCATTGTAACTCAGTTAAAGTAGATATTCACTGATGGAATTTAACATATACATGTATAATGAAATGTCAACATACTTAAGTATGTTACATGTACATGTACCTTGTTTTGGTGTATGCAACTTTAGACCTAATTTGTCAGGGTTTTTATGTTATATTATTATTATTGTTTTATAATTCAAGGTTACAAAATATGTTTATATACAGTATTGCACTACAATTTACGTACATTCCACTTGCCCCAAAATATATAGTGTTATTATAATCCTTGGCTATTTCTTGATTTATTTAATAGTTACTGTGGAATTTGCTTTTATGCACAACCTCATCATCATTTTAAGAAAATCGTTTTTTCTTATTATTTTGGTAATTTTTTACTTGCGTTGGGATGTTTATAGTTTTAATGACCACAAATGCAATGGGGGACTTTGGAGTCAACAGCGCACGCGCAAACCACGCTTGTGCAATTGTGAGCATGCGCACGTTGTTTTTCGCATGCGTGCGCGTGCGCTGTTGACTTGAAGACCGGTTCTCCATGATCCAGTCTCCCATTGTTATGTTACTTAGGAATTTTGCCAAATACAAAAATTTAAAACAAGCTTTGAACTTTCATTTCTCAACAAAATCTTTTTGTTTACTTGTATTTAAGTAATTTATCGAGACAATCATTGCTTTGAAGAGCAATTACAATCAGTTTCTAAATTTAAAGACTTGTTTGGTTGTTGACAAGTTTTGACTTGTTGAGTGGGTGAGCATTATTTACACTCTTTTGCCAAACAGTTCTCAAGCTTATAAATTTACTGCTTACACCAAAATGTGTGCTTGAAAAAATGTTTCCCATGATATTAACCATTTTAAGTAACGTTAATTTGAATACAAGTAATAAACAGCTACAAACTGCTCTTCAGCAAAAAAAAAAAAATGACCTGACATTATTTTACAAAATGCTTGGAGTAAGGAGGCCCGACACGTTTTCATTCTAGCAGGATCTTTATTTGAACAATAACCCGCTGTACTGACGGTTCTTCATTTAGTTGATGTATTTGGTAAGTTTCAATGGTAATTATCGATGGTGATTTAGAAAATGTATCTACCAGACGGTAATTGTGAGTCGAACATTATCCTTAACTCTCTTGCATACCACATTTTACCAAACATGGGTTTATGTGTGGTAATTGAATACCACAATACACCACGCCCATTGTGGTAAGTGTGATGTGGTGGTTTTTGTATCAAGACCCCCCCTAATGGTAATGTGTGGTAAGCAGCTTTTGTGTTGTGTTGTACGCATGGGAGGGTTAGGGTTGATAAGCAAGTTCTCATACATGTTGGTGAGGCAAAGAAGCCACAGCTTGCCCTGAACGTGGCTCTATACTGCTTTGCATAGATAGTACTGTGTGTAATTCAGACACTGACTTTTAACAAGTGGTTTCAATGATCCTGTAGTTCCAACAGCTCCAGTGTTCTAGTTCTTGTAGTCTACCCCCGTTACTTTTTTCTTATACTCATACTTGTGAAAATGTACATGTAGGGTATAAATTTAAGAAGAACAAGACTGAGAATGAAGTAATAACAATTATGGCTTTATTGTCATGAAAAGGACTTGTTCCTTGTATTTTCTGTACGTGTGTTCTGTAGGAGTTTACGGAAGTAATAGAAAAAGCAGTGCTTTGTCTCCAGCCAGAATAAATCAAACCATGGATGAACTACATGATCAAACCCAGTTTGGTAAACGGTATGTTATAAATGCATATTCACAAGAAGTAAAATAGCTGCATAATCACTTGTATGCGGTGCAGGGCTACCTCTTAGGATATCTGCGTAGTATAAGGAGCACTAGTGGTATATGAGTGCCACAGCCCAGGTTGCTGGATAACACAGATAATTTGCAGAGGAAGGAATCAAATTTTTTTTTGTGATATCTATTTATTTCTAATCAAATATTTTTGACGAAATCCTTTCACATGACGAATACTGGTAGGCCCTATTGTTTTTTTATTAGTTCGTCTTTCATGTATTTCCCCCCACGTGCATCACCAAGTAACATTTAAGTATGAGGGTACCTTTAAGGGTGGTCAGTGTCCTACATGGTGGTCTCCTTGTCATTATAAACACATACACAGGTTCTGGATTGTCGTAACACTTTCTGTCTGGTTCAAACTTGTTTTAACTCGTGAAGCGTTAACTCGTGAAACGTGGTGTCTGCGAAGTTATGACTAAGAATTATAACAGTTAAACGCTTCCAGTTGAAGTCAAATTAGCCGTTATACATTTTATTGCTGTTTTATTCACTCACCGTAAATCACCATGTACATACAATATTTAATTGATATAAGTTTTGATAACACTGAGGCAAATAATTACAATGTAGCACAATGATTACAAGCCTATATACAAGGCCTACTAAAACTACGAGTAAGATATCAATATTTGCAAAAAAACGGTATGGATTATTGTAGGCTCCTACGTGACGAAGAGCCTGTACACGTCGGACAGTCGGAATTTAGTGTCTTACCCTTCGTTAACCAACTATACACGTACGTACTTAACCCATTCACCAGGTAATAAGGGAGATTCACAGAAGTGCGCCTCCAAGAGTTTGCAACGCTTTGGCCAATCACAATGCACGGAATTTGTCGACCCAATGTGCATGTGGAAAGGGTCTACCGATTCCGCCCATTGTGATTCGCCAATGTGTTGCAAGTCACCGAAAGGCGATGAAAAGTCGACCCTTGTGATAAAAAGAAATACTCGAAGTGGTCACACAATCATACACATCTCACACTGCCTTGGAAATTGCTATATCCACAACATGATGGTGATCAAAGATCATATAGCGCTACGCGCAAGATGGGGAACTCTCCCTGAAACGTGTAGGGCCTAATCGCCATGGGCGCCCAAGGCGCGCGCTCCGCGTACGGAGATATGAGCGACGTGCGTTAACTTGCAAAAGTAGGTCCAGAAAACCACAACAAATCGCCGTTTTCATATTCAGCTGCTTCACATCAATGTCAAATATTTCTAATATTTACAATAAACAATAAGTTTCAATCGAATTCGGGCCAAAATCTTACCTCAACACTCCCCTTTTCTTTGATAAATCTCCCAGCTCCCATATGTCCCGTGTACAAACTACTCGCTATTTGCACACCAAAATAGCAGATCGTGTATAATGTGTATGGAGAATGGCGACCTGAATGACATGACAGGTAAACTAGTCGTGACTGGTGACTTCAATGTCCATTTTGATAACCTGGACAAGCCAGAAACAGATAAATTCATCTCGTCCATATCCAGTGTTGGTCTTCACCAATTTGTGTTATCTCCCACCCACAGACTTGGCCACATCCTTGATCTTGTACTGGCTCGACCCGAGGACGACCTGGTGTTAAACTGCAGCGTGCGTGATATCAGTTTGTCCGATCACTTTGCTGTCCACTTTACACTCAACCGGTCTAAGCCTCGCCCTCCCAAGTCAGTCTCAAAAACCCGGAACTTCCAACATGTGGACACTGAAGCTCTTTCCACAGCTTTCAGTGATAAGCTCAAGCCCCTTTTCCTCCTCCAAGATGTCAACGACCAGGCCCAGTTCTTCGGTGATGCTGTTACAAAGATTCTAGATGACTTCGCTCCCGTTCGTACTCGCACCCGTGTGTGTCGACATAGATCACCTTGGTACAACGATGCGGTCCACAATGCCAGGCGTGTCAAAAGAAGACTGGAGCGTCGATGGCGGAAGAGCAAGCTCCCGGATGATCAAACTGCCTACAACACACAGTTAACTCTTGTTAAAACTTTGATTATTAATGCTAAAAGGGTATTTTTCTGTAATAAACTTTCACATTGCAATGTTAAAGATATGTATAAAACTGTTCATACACTGTTAAATACTCCATGTGGCAACTTTCCTTCCGGTGATAATTTAGTTACTGCTAACAATTTTGCCAAACACTTTGTTGCAAAGGTTGCTGACATAAGGGGTGATATTCAAAATAGCATAGCCCCGCCCCCATCC